>JAYGGG010000595.1:0-108673 GCA_036346245.1 Bonia amplexicaulis
GCATTGGATGAGAAATGTGAAGCTAACTAAGGACCTACTAGAGAAGCCACCTTGTGCTTGTAATGTGGTTGTGGAGAAGGGGGAGAAGCCCCCGGGTAAGGTAGAGACGCCTAGCGATGCGAACCAACCTGCTAGCAGTAGGACTGCCCTTCTACGTCGGCTGTGCGTGCACAAGCCAGTCTTCCCTCTGCTGTTGGCTGTTCTCCTGCTCCCTTACCTTCTGCTGTTTCTCCTCCTCCTTGCTCTTCGTGCACCTCTCTCTTTCGGGAGTGTCAGTACCTTATGAACACTCTCGAGAAATTTGTAGGAGGCAAGAAGGATCTCAATCTTATTCTAGACCAATCAAAGATTTGCAAGTTCAAACAGGGTCTAGGATATGATTTCCGTGAGGATGTGAGGAAACATCCACCTGCCGTGCTCAGACCCATAGCCGCAGGTGTGATCGAGGTCAAGCCCAAGAACAAGAAAGTTCAATTTAGATCAGCGGGCTTTGTCCAAGGGATTTCGGCGACAAGGTGATTTCACTGCGCTTCGGCCTCTCGGGCGAAGCCATCTCATGCTACTTCACCCCTCGTAGGCGGTATCATTGCACCTCCGCCGAAGGATGGGCATTTGTTTGACCATTGCTTCAAGCGCCAAGATCGCGAAGAGACCGTGTTGAGTCTCTTAGGCGTATTCAGGGTCAGCCCCAGACCTTGAGTGCACCTAAGACCAACACGAGGTCTAGGCTTGCTACTGTTGGTAGTTTTGGGCAGCAGGGACTTGGTTTTCCGAGTCTTCATTTTTCGTCCTCGTGCTCCCTCTAGTCGTGACTTCCGCCATCACGAGGGTAGATCTCGTTTCCATCGAGATAGCTACCCATGGCGTGATCAGCGTCTTGCCGGTGCTCGACTCGCTCTCCCGTAGCGGTCGGACCCAAAGAATGCCTTCGTGTGCGCACATAGACCTTACGCTTCTTTGAGCGACGAGGCGTGGGGTAGTTAGAGGTCGGTCGTGCGTGACTACTTCTACGCTCGACGTGTGACTCAATATTGGGTGCCAAAATCTATGTTGATTTATCCCAGTACTGAGACTTTGCTCTCTTGTTGACTCAGGTTCGCCGGGCGTGGAAGGAAAGGTTTGGCTTGTAGACTCCGGTGTTCACGACATATGACCGGAGATTCCGTTGGTTTTCTTCCTTGCCCGTGCTCCGGTGATGAGACGATCACCTTGGAGACGCCACTTACAGGCGAGTCATCGCCAAAGGTGCAAATCGCATTAATGATTCATTTGTTTTAAAAGATGTTGCCTTGGTTAGTAAGCTGCAGTACAATTTGCTTTCAGTCTCTCGACCACCGATGACGATTTCGAGGTGAGTTTTAAGAAAACAACGCAAAATTCTTGATTCTTGGTGTAGTCGGTTTGCGGGATTTCTCGCTTTGGGAGGATCTTCGTGCTGATTTTTCCGAGTCTTTTGGTGATCCTCTCCGTTGTTTGGTTGCTTCTGAGTCCCGCGACCTTTCCTTCTGGCATAGGAGACTTGGTCATATTGGATTTGACCATTTGACTCGAGTTAGCGGCCACGATCTCATTCGTGGTCTGCCGAAACTCAAGATGGTCAAAGATCTTGTTTGCGCTCCATGCCGGCATGGCAAGATGGTTGCCGCTTCTCATCCTCCGGTCATAGCTACTATGACCGATGCACCGGGACAGCTGCTCCATATGGATACGGTTGGACCAGCTCGAGTGCAGTCAGCAGGAGGGAAGTGGTATGTTCTTGTCATAGTCGATGACTTCTCGAGGTATTCTTGGGTGTTTTCTTGGCCTCGAAGGATGAGACGTTTACACATTTCGAGGACTTTTCAAGAGGCTTTCTGTTGAGCTTCCAGGTGCCTTACGAGCGATCCGCAGTGACAATGGCACGGAGTTCAAGAACTCCTACTTTGAGAGGTTACGTGATGAGACCGGTGTAGAGCACCGTTCTCTTCCCCATCGTCCCTCGCGAGAATGGCGTTGTGGAGAGGAAGAACCGTACCTTGGTCGAGATGGCCAGGACGATGCTTGATGAGTACTCTACACCGCGGAAGTTTTGGGCTGAGGCTATAGCCACCGCGTGCCATGTTTCTAATCGAGTTTTTCTTCGGGCACACTTGCACCGCACTTCTTATGAGTTGAGATACGGGCGAAAGCCCGGTGTTTCTCATTTTCGTGTGTTTGGTTGCAAGTGTTTTATTCTAAAGTCCGGAACCTAGATAAGTTCGAGTCACGATCTTGTGATGGACTCTTTCTAGGCTACTCGACCTCTTGGCGGGCCTATAGGGTGCAGGCTGCGAGTCTAGCAAATTGGTAGAAACACGTGAGGTGACTTTCGATGAGGCCGGTCAGGGACTAGGCCCGATATCTCGAGTTCACTAGAGCGATCCGAGACCATCTTCGTGGATGATGAGGATGATGGAGATGAGGGTTGTCTACCCGATCCAGTACCTCTTCCACCCCTTGAGGTGCCTTCTTCCACCGCACCTCGAGGTGATCGACCCTACCTACGCTTCTTCCGGAGCTAGTGGCTCTGTTCCTGCCCGTCGACTCACGAGGTAGAGGCCGCTTCTTCATCTCATCCTGGACCTCCTAGACATATCCAAAAACTCATCCTTGAGCGGATCATTGGAGACCTCTTGAGTGGGTTACCCGCTCAAAATCAGCTTATCTCAATTACATCTCCATTCGCTTTCATTGCCTCCTTTGAGCCCAAAGATGTTTCTCATGCTCTTTCGACGAGTCTTGGATCAATGCTATGCATGAGGAGCTAGAGAGTTTCGAGAGAAACAAGGTCTGGACGCTTGTTGAGCCCCCTCGAGATCACAATATCATTGGAACCAAATGGGTGTTCAAGAACAAGCAAAGTGAGGATGGGGTAGTCATTCGAAACAAGGCTAGGCTGGTTGCACAGGGGTACTCCCAGGTTGAGGGTCTGGATTTCGAGGAGACCTTTGCCCCCGTAGCTCGTCTCGAGGCCATTAGAATTCTGCTTGCCTTTGCAGCTTCTAAAGGTTTCAAGCTTTACCAGATGGACGTCAAGAGTGCCTTTCTCAATGGCTTCATTGAGGAAGAAGTCTATGTCAGACAGCCTCCAGGTTTCGAGAACCCCAAATACCCTAGTCATGTCTTCAAGCTTTCCAAAGCGTTGTATGGACTTAAGCAAGCCCCTAGAGCTTGGTATGAGAGGCTTAAGTCATATCTATTGAAACATGATTTTGAGATGGGTAAAGTTGACAAGACCTTGTTCATTAAATCGGCTTGGCAATGATCTCTGCTCGTCCAAATTTATGTCGATGACATCATCTTTGGCGGCTCTTCCCATGCTCTAGTTTCACAGTTCTCGGATGTCATGAGCACCGAGTTTGAGATGAGCATGATGGGTGAGTTGACATTCTTCCTTGGCTTCAGATCAAGCGAGACTCGGGAGGTACCTTCTTGCATCAAGGCAAGTACACTCGTGATCTCTGAGACGTTTCGACATGTGTGATGGAAAGCGGTGTCGACTCGATGGCTTCTCTGACCGCACTTGACCCGAGATGAGGACGGCGAGCGATTGATCAAAAGGAGTTGAAGTATGATTGGCTCTCTTGTACCTCACGCCTCGAGACCGGACATACACTTCTCGGTGTGTCTTTGTGCTCGGTTTGAGCCTCTCCTCGTGTGTCTCACCGCCCGGTGATAAAGCGCATCTTCGGTACCTTGAGCTACCATTGACTATGGTATCGGTACTCTTCCTCCTCTGTCTATCTCTTAGAGCCTTTTCGGATGCGAGACTTTCTTGGTGTAGGATAGATAGGAAGAGCACTTCGGCACCTGCCGTTCATTGGCACTTCTCTCGTTTCTTGGTCTTCGAGAAGCGATCCGGTGTTGCATGATCCACCGCAGAGGCCGAGTATGTTCTTTGCAGCCGATTGTTGTAGCTGTGTCCTTTGGATGGTCTCGACTCTGCGGGACTTTGGGTTGCTTATCGATCGTGTTCCGCTCTTCTGCGATAACACGTCTGCGATTAGCATTGCTAAGAACCCAGTGCAGCACTCTCGGACCAAGCACATCGATATCAGATATCACTTCCTTCGAGACCATGTGGAGAAGGGTGACATAGTGCTCCAGTTTGTGGAGAGTGACCACCAGTTGGCTGATATCTTCACCAAGCCTTTGGATAGCTCGAGATTTTCAGCTCTGCGGGGAGAGCTTGGGGTGGTTTGTCCTTATGGACTGTTGTGAGGGGGAGCTTGGACTTTACTGCTTTACTATATTGATTATGCTTCTGTCTCATTTACATTGCATTGCATTTGCGGGTGCATTGGGATTAGTCCTTCTAGCATAGGTTAGAGTGTGTCTCTTCTTTGAGTTGCTTAGACTTCTTGCTCTTATCTTGTGCTTCGGGATAGTGTTTCTTATCTCACTAGGTTGAGCTCACTCACTTCTTTTAGGTTCTAGCGAGGGTTGGGCCACCCTCGGGTAGACAGGGTACGTGTTTGCTCTCTAGTGTGCGTTTTTCTCGACAGCTGTTGTCCTGGAGACATATGGGGTAGATGAGAGTCAGTCTGAGCCATAGTATCATCTATATCTTTTCTATGCTTTAAGGACTGCCTGTTTTCTTGTTTCATTTGCCAGCTCTTGATTTTTATTGCTTTGGTTCAGGGGGAGTTCATTTGGGAACTTCTAGATTTTAATGATGACATAACTCAACTTGAACTGAAAGTTACATCAATTGTTAAAAGGGGCTGGATGTTCTTCTTTGATTTGTAACATAACTTAATGGAGCCTTGATTATTATCCTTTCATGACATGTTTTCATTATATTATATCTTGCCATGATTTATGCTCCATTGCTAATTTGATCATGACTTTATATGTGTAGTCAAGTCTTTGCCATGATAGGTTAATTAAAATGCTAAATTTTGACCTAATTCATGTCTTGTTCATATTTGAGACTAGTCAGCTTTGTGTTATCTTTTATGGTTCTTGCCATGTCAAATAGGTGAGTTGAGTCTTGAATCTTAGTTGAGCAATAGATTGAGCTATCTGGTTTCTTGATGACACATAAGTTAGTACAATCTATTAAAAAGATCTCTTCTGTGCGAAAAAACTGATCTCACCAATTCCTTCTCATGAGACGGCTTGCCACTGCACAAGGCATGAACTCAGGGGAGATTTGGATGACCAAGATCACTTCCTTAAGCTTCTCGCTTGGAATGATCGCATAAGGCTTGAGGTCTAGCACATGACAAAAAGATGGTTGAAAACAACCATGTGATCTCAAAAGAAAAATGTCAAATGTGCTCAATTGCTAAAAATGTTCAATGTACTCCAACTATTGTATCATTCTTGAACAAATAGCACTCTAGTTTGCTCAACACTAGCTTCTTGATTCCATTTAGCTTATTGACATGGCTTGCATCATTTGTGGATATCATTAGCTAGACTAAAATCATATTTGACTTGACTTGCTAAGCACTTCAATTAAAATTCAGATTATACCTTATGTTGCTTAGCTTCTCTTTACATACTTAGTCATGATCTTTATAGCATATTTGTATGTTATGGCTTGATGTAATGCATGATAATCATTTTGGATAATTCTCATGGCTCTACATACTTAAAAATGATCAAATCAGCCTTTCATCCATTTTCATGACTTTTTCTCCTTCTTTCATTCTTGATGGGTTTATTGCCAAAAGGGGGAGAAATTAGTGATAGAAAAAGCCACTTCGGGAGCTTTGAGGAAAAATTGTTCTTTCTTTTGCTCCTTCTGTCGACATGGTCATTAACTTCACTCTTTACTTATGGACCATGTTAGACTCTTCAAACTCAACTTGTGCTTTTTGGTGTTTGTCAATATACTCATCAAGGGGGAGATTGAGAGACCATGTGGAGGTCATCCCATTGTGAGTGATGAGTAATTGACATTTGTTTACAAAAGTCGAGTTTGAGTCGGTTTGTTCGGACCCCGACGTTGCATGGGTGCAACGGGCTCGGTCGGACTTTGGTCAAACTTAGTCGTATGGGTTAGGATGTATATTCTATTGTTGCGACAGGTTTGATCTTGCTAATGCTATTTGCGCGTTCATGTATCGAGCGGTGCTATGTGACGTGTTTTCTTGTGCGTGTATGCAGGCGGCGAGGCGGAGTCGTGGCGAGACACGGTGGACGGACTAGGCGCGGTGGGCGAGGTTAGAACGGTCATGAGGTGTCGAAGACGGCGTGGACTCGGCGTGTTGCGGGCGTGCGAGGCAAGGGCGGAAGCTTCCGGAAGGTGCGGGGGGGCGAAACGGAATTTCGCAAGGCTGCACTGGCGGAGGCGGCTCCGTTAGGGTTTAGCCGCGAACGGGTTGGAGACCCGTTAGCCAAGGGCTATAAATAGAGGTGAGGGCTGCATACCCTTAGGACACTTGTGAGCTTATTCATATCTTTGTGTGTGTTGTGTTCCTCCCAAGAAGCTTGTGAGGCTCTTGGTGTTCTTGAGGATTGAGAGGGAGAGGATGGATTGAGTCCTTTGTAATCTTTTCTTGTGTTCTAATGTCTATGCGTATCGGGACTCCTATCCTTCCTTGTTTGGTTGAAATGGAATTTATTTGAGATATATTTTGATTTCTTCTCTCCATGTGGGTCTTGCTTTCCATGTATGTGTTGTTTTCTTGAGCCCTTGTGACTGCGTATGGAGCAGAATTTTTTGAGAAGTATCCTATGTTAAGATGCCTTGATTTGAGTTTCCCCTGTCTTCCTGTTTCCGTTTGTGTTGTTGCTCTGTTAATTTCTTCCTTCTTATGACTTGGTAAATCTTTTGTCTTGCTAGTTTCTCAGTCTCTTTTCATCTCCTGTTCGGCTGAAGACCTACTGTCTGCGGGATGTTTTTAGTCTTGGCAAAGAGTTGAATTTCATTTATGACTTCTTGATCTAAGTCTTTTTCCTGCTGTATCAAAAATCTACTACTTCTTGATTTCTGCGATAGTAGTAGACTGCATTAGATCAAGTACCTCTGCTGCCATTCCTTTTTCACTTTGCCGAACTAATCACTCAACTGTGCTTTCCTGTGCCGAATTCATTGCTGCTGTGGTGTGATCTCTAGCCGAACAAACTTGTGATAATATCAAACCAAGATTGCTCTTTCGGCAGCTGGTGTCCATCTGGTTATGCTATTTTTGCTAACAAGTCTGCAGTTCTTTTCTATGGTCTGTTTCCTGCAGTATTGATTAATCCTGTTTTCGGTTTTCTGCATTGTCTTCTTGACCAAACCAATTGCAGAAGTCTTCTGCTTTTCTCCTTTTAGTTCTTTTGTGGTGCTCTGGTTTGGGCAGCTGTTCTTTGCTTTGTAGTATACTTTCTTTCTTCTTTCTGTGCTGTTTGTTGGAAGCATTGCTTTTCTGTTTTACGTCAAGGAACTCCAGCAGTACCTATTTTTCTTTTTTTGCTTTCCTCTCTTTTGCTTTAGTCTTTGTTGGGGGAGTTTTGGTTCTTTTCAACCGAACTGCCTGTTTCAAGTTGTTGTTAGCAGTGATTGGCTAGTGTCTTCTCGGCTGGCAAAACTTTCTCTGATTTGTTTGCCGTGGCAGCCGTGGCAACTGTTGCTCCTCACCATGGCAGCATTTTACTTTGATCTGCTACCGTGGTATTCATTCTTTTCCTCTCGGGGAGCAGGAATCTCAGTTTTCGTTTTTGGTTCAGTCTCCTTGATTTGGTCTGTCAGTTTTCAAGGTTCCTTTTTGGCTCTATCTCTCTGAATACCCGTGAACTAGAATCTGTCTACTTCATAGCTTCTATAGCTATTGGAGTTAAGATTTGTGTGCTTACTTTGGGAGGTCGATTTTAAAAATAGAGAACGACATTCACCCCCCCTCTGTCGCCATTTCGGTCCTACATCAAATGTCGAAAAAGGACCCGAGTTCTTCGAGGCGGGTGAGAACCTGTAATTGTTGTTCCCTCGTGATGTTCTATCCTTGGGATGCTCTATTCTTTGGTTGTTCATTCCTTGATTGTTTTTTTTGTCTCGTGGGTTGAGGAGCAAGATTCGAGGACGAATCCTTTTAAGGTGGGGAGAATGTAATATCTCGAACGTCGTTACGGCATAAGGTTTTAAATCAATCGCGGAATCGCCGGTTTTTCGGTAAATCGCGGGAAGGGAAAAATATAAATTGTAGAATATTGAAAAATGAATAAAATAAATTAAAACAATTAATTTGAATATTTTGGGCTGTCTGGAGGGGTGGGCCAGCCGATTTGGGCCAGCTAGCCCAAATGGGGGCCGTACCCCCTCCCAAACCCTAGCACCCCCTTTATAAACCCCCTCCACCTCTTGGGCGCAGCCCCCACCTCCTGGTTGGTGCCCCCACCTCCCCCACAAGTTGCTGCCCTTGGAGAAGGAGAAGAAGGAGAAGGAAAAGAAGGAGAAGGAGAAGAAGGAAGGAGAAGAAGAAGAGGAGGAAAATTTTGGGGAATTTCTTCAGATTGGTAATTTTATCTCATCTCAAACCCTCTGTTTATAGGATTAATTAAGGTTCTTGGCATAGAATTTGATGGTAGAAATTAGATCAATTGCCCGATTAGAGTTTTGTTGCGGATTGGTTTTAGATCTATTTGCGCAGCGCGGCTTGTCGCGCAGTTTTGATCTAGAAAACGAAATTTTCTGTGGGTCTTCCCAAAAGGAAAGTTGTAGAGGACATCCAGATGTATCTTCTGTATGTTTTTCAAATTTGTCCACGGTGGGATCTCGGAGATACGGAGTCGGCATTACCGCTGTCCGTCAGGAGGACAGATTGGTACAGTCCGGCGGTAATCCGGATATTAAAAATAGTAAGAAAATTTTCCTGCGGTTCTCTCCAAAAGGATAGTTGTATATTACTTCCATATGTATCTCCTGTATTTATTTCAAATTTGTATATTATGGGATCTGGGAGATACAGAGTCGGCAATATCGCTGTCCGGCAGGCGGACGGATTGGTACAGTCCGACTGTAAGCCGGGATTTAAAAATAGTAAACAAATTTTCTGGACTTGGCTGTAGTTGGGAAAGTTGTAGATAATTTAGATATCTATCTTCTGTATAAATTTGGGAATTTTTAGGCCTCTGTACTGTCGTGGGCACGCGTTTGAACGCGGCTGCCCAATCTGCCAGAGCAGAGTTCTTCCTCTGTTTTGGCATTAAAATACTCCTAGCTGTGGTTAAAATAAAAATAGGTGTTCTCCATGAAAATTGTAGGTTTGTAAGTCATGAATCCAGAGAGGTTTTATTTGCTATTTTTCAATCTATATTTTTAAAGATACGAAAAAGTGAAGCAGCGCTGCTGCAGAGAGTAATTTGTTGAATTGTGGAGCGTAGAGGAGTTTTCGCGGGTTCGGGTCTCTAGCGATGTTTCATATTTTTATATCATGTTTGTATGCTGTGGTTGAGTGCTGAGAGGTGTCTTATGGACAGGTGGTCATGTCCCTGAGCGCTCTTGAATTTTTGTTGATCTTCGCTTCATCGGATTGAGGCAAGTAAACGTAGCGGTGGTTGCTACCGTTTAACCCGTTGTTCATATTACATTCAGTTTACATTATAATCGTAATTTGATACAATTGCCATGATTGCATGATATTTTAATTGTGGAATTCTTGCTTAATGTTGATATGTTGATCATGAAAATAGTATGTGGTGGATGTGATTATGTTGAGAGCATGTTAATGCTCCTTGCGGATGAATTAATGTGATTAATGAATTTTCATATCATTCAATCATTCATGTCATATCATATCCTTTGTATGTGGATGTCGCCGCTTATAGCCGCGACCGTACCGGTACAGCGTCGTATATTGCCGTGTCTGACGCACCGCTTCGCCCGCTGGAAGCATTCGTATCTTCTTTGAAATACGATGCATCGCACTTCCCTTACGGCAAGAGTAATGTGGAGCATAGCATGAGCATTCATATGCATTCATATGCATTGCATTGTGGAATGATCATTTGCATACATATGCAATATAATGTGGTGAAGTTATTTTGTGGAATGTACAACTTCATAGTTGTAATGTGGAATTGGCTCTTGTGAGCTATTGACGGAATGAAGGTTGTGGTTGTGATCTTGAAATGTGGTTCGTCCCTTGTGTGATTGTGATGGTGGCATGAAACTCCTTTCTCTTGCTTTACTTGTTTATAGTAATTGTGGATATGAGAAGTAATATAGTATTGAAGTAAGTCATACATATGTTTTATTGCCTTTGGTAGTGGTAGTGGTTGAGGATTTAAAATAGTCAATCATGAATTAATTGTTAATGTTTTACCGTCATTGATAGTGAATTGAGGTCGTGAATATATACGTTGTCAATTATGGAAGATTAAGATGTTGTTGATTAATCTATTGTGGCTTGTGGAGGAATAAATGTTTCTTTTGCATTTAATACGGTATAAACTGATTGCATTCATATGCTAATTAAATCTGAAATTTAAGAGGTATGATTCATGAAAGTTTATGGTGGTTTAATATTTATGAACATAAATTGTAATTGTGGATGTATGGAATTATAATGATGATGTTTAAATTGCTTGTAGTTTGAATAACTTGTTAAACTGTTTGCTTGCTAAGATTTTTTTTATCTCACTCTTGCTTCCCCCTCCCTACAGGTGGACTTTGAGCATGCATTGGGAAGGGTAGAGCGGCACACAAGACCGATGCACTTGTATTATAATCTTAATGCTGAAATAAAGTAGAAAGAATTCTAGTCTTTGTTTAGCTATCTTATTGACAAATGTTTCTTCTTAGTAATACTAAATTTGTGTACCATTCCTATGGATATTATGTTTAAGTTGATTATGAATATTAAATTGTTTCTTATTATTTCTGTTATTCCTTAGTTATTACGCTTCCGCTTATACTATCTTGCTTAGTATTGTTGCTAGTTCATTTTATTTTGTAAATTGGCTAGCTGTAGAGTAGTCTTAGTAGCATCTCAGGGCATTGTGGGTCCTGGGGTGTTACAAGGAGCATTTGCGATGTTGGGCACTCGGTTGGGTTGCATGACTCGGGTGGATTCCGAATGGCTTTTTCACTAAGCATGTGTTTACGAGAAGTGCACTGCGATGTTTCGCTCTTCGCAGTCTTGCTAGACTCGTACGGATTCCATATGGCTTCTCTATTAACGAATGGCACACAACAGGTTCATTACTTGCTGTCCTATAGTCCATAAACCGAAAACACAAAAAAAATTCCAAACCCTAGTTTCGCATCTGTTATTTTCATGAGTTTTCTTAAGTCTTGATCCATTAGAATTTTGTTTACGTGCTGATCTTTGTGTTCCCTCGCGTAACTTGATCTTGTGTCCCCATAAAACAAAAAAGTAGATTCAATTTACTCTTGAAGTTGAGTCCGTGTCTCTGACTCCTCCCGGATCAATCCGAGTACAACCCTAGAATCCAATTCGGTTTTGGCTAGCTGTCCGATTCGAATCTGTTTGGAAGTTGCCATCCGAAACCAACTCTAGGATTGGAGTTAGTGTTCACGCTGGTTTCCTTGAACACCATACACACGAGCTTCACTTATCTCCTTTGAATACTTGAGACTAGTCATTGATATTGCATTTATGGCTGCTCCTGAAAACCACTCCAGCCGATCGAAAAAAAATTTCAAAGTTTAGAGAGAGAGAGAGTGGTGAGCCAAAAGTTCAGTTGCGATGTTTGGCACTCCTGAATACGACGTTTGGCACTTCATTGACTTACCAGACTCGCACGGATTCCATATGGCTTCCCTAGTAAGCAATGGCACACAAGAGGAGCATTTGCGATGTTGGGCACTCGGTTGGGTTGCATGACTCGGGTGGATTCGAATGGCTTTTCACTAAGCATGTGTTTACGAAGTGTGCTGCGATGTTTCGCTCTTCGCAGTCTTGCTAGACTCGCACGGATTCCATATGGCTTCTCTATTAACGAATGGTACACAACAGGTTCATTACTTGCTGTCCTATAGTCCATAAACCGAAAACACAAAAAAAAATTCCAAACCCTAGTTTCGTATCTGTTATTTTCGTGAGTTTTCTTAAGTCTTGATCCATTAGAATTTTGTTTACGTGCTGATCTTTGTGTTCCCTCCCGTAACTTGATCTTGTGTCCCCATAAAACAAAAAAAAGTAGATTCAATTTACTCTTGGAGTTGAGTCCGTGTCTACAGCTCCTCCCAGATCAATCCGAGTACAACCCTAGAATCCAATTCGGTTTTGGCTAGCTGTCCAGTTCCGAATCTGTTTGGAAGTTGCCATCCGAAACCAACTCTAGGATTGGAGTTAGTGTTCACGTTGGTTTCCTTGAACACCATACACGAGCTTCACTTATCTCCTTTGAATACTTGAGACTAGTCATTGATATTGCATTTATGGCTGCTCACGAAAACCACTCCACCGATCGAAAAAAAATTTCAAAGTTTAGAGAGAGAGAGTGGTGAGCCAAAAGTTCGATTGCGATGTTTGGCACTCCTGAATCGACGTTTGGCACTTCATTGACTTACCGGACTTCATACGGATTCCATATGGCTTCCTAGTAAGCAATGGCACACAAGAGGAGCATTTGCGATGTTGGGCACTCGGTTGGGTTGCATGACTCGGGTGGATTCCGAATGGCTTTTTCACTAAGCATGTGTTTACGAGAAGTGCTTTGCAATGTTTCGCTCTTCATTGTCTTGCTAGACTCGTCACGGATTCCATATGGCTTCTCTATTAACGAATGGCACACAACAGGTTCATTACTTGCGTCCTATAGTCCATAAACCGAAAACACAAAAAAATTCCAAACCCTAGTTTCGTATCTGTTATTTTCGTGAGTTTTCTTAAGTCTTGATCCATTAGAATTTTGTTTACGTCTTGATCTTTGTGTTCCCTCCGTAACTTGATCTTGTGTCCCCATAAAACAAAAAAAAAGTACATTCAATTTACTCTTGAAGTTGAGTCCGTGTCTACAGCTCCTCCCAGATCAATCCGAGTACAACCCTAGAATCCAATTCGGTTTTGGCTAGCTGTCCAGTTCCGAATCTGTTTGGAAGTTGCCATCCGAAACCAACTCTAGGATAGGAGTTAGTGTTCACGTTGGTTTCCTTGAACACCATACACACGAGCTTCACTTATCTCCTTTGAATACTTGAGACTAGTCATTGATATTGCATTGATGGCTGCTCCTGAAAACCACTCCAGCCGATCGAAAAAAAATTTCAAAGTTTAGAGAGAGAGAGTGGTGAGCAAAAAGTTCAGTTGCGATGTTTGGCACTCCAGAATACGACGTTTGGCACTTCATTGACTTACCAGACTCATACAGATTCCATATGGCTTCCTAGTAAGCAATGGCACACAAGAGGAGCATTTGCGATGTTAGGCACTCGGTTGGGTTGCATGACTCGGGTGGATTCGAATGGCTTTTCACTAAGCATGTGTTTACGAGAAGTGCCTGCGATGTTTAGCTCTTCGCAGATCTTGCTAGACTCGCACGGATTCCATATGGCTTCTCTATTAACGAATGGCACACAACAGGTTCATTACTTGCGTCCTATAGTCGATAAACCGAAAACACAAAAAAATTCCAAACCCTAGTTTCGTATCTGTTATTTTCGTGAGTTTTCTTAAGTCTTGATCCATTAGAATTTTGTTTACGTCTTGATCTTTGTGTTCCCTCGCGTAACTTGATCTTGTGTCCCCATAAAACAAAAAAAGTAGATTCAATTTACTCTTGAAGTTGAGTCCGTGTCTCTGACTCCTCCCGGATCAATCCGAGTATAACCCTAGAATCCAATTCGGTTTTGGCTAGTTGTCTAGTTCGAATCTGTTTGGAAGTTGCCATCGAAACCAACTCTAGGATAGGAGTTAGTGTTCACGTTGGTTTCCTTGAACACCATACACATGAGCTTCACTTATCCCCTTTGAATACTTGAGACTAGTCATTGATATTGCATTTATGGCTGCTCACGAAAACCACTCCACCGATCGAAAAAAATTTCAAAGTTTAGAGAGAGAGAGTGGTGAGCAAAAAGTTCAGTTGCGATGTTTGGCACTCCTGAATACGACGTTTGGCACTTCATTGACTTACCAGACTCGCACGGATTCCATATGGCTTCCCTAGTAAGCAATGGCACACAAGAGGAGCATTTGCGATGTTGGGCACTCGGTTGGGTTGCATGACTCGGGTGGATTCCGAATGCCTTTTTCACTAAGCATGTGTTTACGAGAAGTGCACTGCGATGTTTCGCTCTTCGCAGTCTTGCTAGACTCGTACGGATTCCATATGGCTTCTCTATTAACGAATGGAACACAACAGGTTCATTACTTGCTGTCCTATAGTCCATAAACCGAAAACACAAAAAAAAATTCCAAACCCTAGTTTCGTATCTGTTATTTTCGTGAGTTTTCTTAAGTCTTGATCCATTAGAATTTTGTTTACGTGCTGATCTTTGTGTTCCTCTCGTAACTTGATCTTGTGTCCCCATAAAACAAAAAAGTAGATTCAATTTACTCTTGAAGTTGAGTCCGTGTCTCTGACTCCTCCCGGATCAATCCGAGTATAACCCTAGAATCCAATTCGGTTTTGGCTAGCTGTCTAGTTCCGAATCTGTTTGGAAGTTGCCATCCGAAACCAACTCTAGGATAGGAGTTAGTGTTCACGTTGGTTTCCTTGAACACCATACACGAGCTTCACTTATCTCCTTTGAATACTTGAGACTAGTCATTGATATTGCATTTATGGCTGCTCACGAAAACCACTCCACCGATCGAAAAAAATTTCAAAGTTAGAGAGAGAGAGTGGTGAGCAAAAGTTCGATTGCGATGTTTGGCACTCTGAATCTGACGTTTGGCACTTCATTGACTTACCAGACTCATACGGATTCCATATGGCTTCCCTAGTAAGCAATGGCACACAAGAGGAGCATTTGCGATGTTAGGCACTAGGTTGGGTTGCATGACTCGGGTTGGTTCCGAATGACTTTTCACTAAGCATGTGTTTACGAGAAGTGCACTGCGATGTTTCGCTCTTCGCAGTCTTGCTAGACTCGTACGGATTCCATATGGCTTCTCTATTAACGAATGGCACACAACAGGTTCATTACTTGCTGTCCTATAGTCGATAAACCGAAAACACAAAAAAAAATTCCAAACCCTAGTTTCGTATCTGTTATTTTCGTGAGTTTTCTTAAGTCTTGATCCATTAGAATTTTGTTTACGTGCTGATCTTTGTGTTCCCTCGCGTAACTTGATCTTGTGTCCCCATAAAACAAAAAAAAGTAGATTCAATTTACTCTTGAAGTTGAGTCCGTGTCTACAGCTCCTCCCAGATCAATCCGAGTATAACCCTAGAATCCAATTCGGTTTTGGCTAGCTGTCTAGTTCCGAATCTGTTTGGAAGTTGCCATCCGAAACCAACTCTAGGATAGGAGTTAGTGTTCACGTTGGTTTCCTTGAACACCATACACATGAGCTTCACTTATCTCCTTTGAATACTTGAGACTAGTCATTGATATTGCATTTATGGCTGCTCCTGAAAACCACTCCAGCCGATCGAAAAAAAAATTTCAAAGTTTAGAGAGAGAGAGAGTGGTGAGCCAAAAGTTCAGTTGCGATGTTTGGCACTCCTGAATACGACGTTTGGCACTTCATTGACTTACCAGACTCGCACGGATTCCATATGGCTTCCCTAGTAAGCAATGGCACACAAGAGGAGCATGGGCACTCGGTTGGGTTGCATGACTCGGGTGGATTCCGAATGGCTTTTTCACTAAGCATGTGTTTACGAGAAGTGCACTGCGATGTTTCGCTCTTCGCAGTCTTGCTAGACTCGTACGGATTCCATATGGCTTCTCTATTAACGAATGACACACAACAGATTCATTACTTGCTGTCCTATAGTCCATAAACCAAAAACACAAAAAAAAATTCCAAACCCTAGTTTTGTATCTGTTATTTTCGTGAGTTTTCTTAAGTCTTGATCCATTAGAATTTTGTTTACGTCTTGATCTTTGTGTTCCTCGCGTAACTTGATCTTGTGTCCCCATAAAACAAAAAAAGTAGATTCAATTTACTCTTGAAGTTGAGTCCGTGTCTACAGCTCCTCCCAGATCAATCCGAGTATAACCCTAGAATCCAATTCGGTTTTGGCTAGCTGTCTAGTTCCGAATCTGTTTGGAAGTTGCCATCCAAACCAACTCTAGGATAGAAGTTAGTGTTCACGTTGGTTTCCTTGAACACCATACACACGAGCTTCACTTATCTCCTTTGAATACTTGAGACTAGTCATTGATATTGCATTTATGGCTGCTCACGAAAACCACTCCACCGATCGAAAAAAATTTCAAAGTTTAGAGAGAGAGAGTGGTGAGCAAAAGTTCGATTGCGATGTTTGGCACTCTGAATCTGACGTTTGGCACTTCATTGACTTACCGGACTGCACGGATTCCATATGGCTTCCTAGTAAGCAATGGCACACAAGAGGAGCATTTGCGATGTTGGGCACTCGGTTGGGTTGCATGACTCGGGTGGATTCCGAATGGCTTTTTCACTAAGCATGTGTTTACGAGAAGTGCACTGCGATGTTTCGCTCTTCGCAGTCTTGCTAGACTCGTACGGATTCCATATGTCTTCTCTATTAACGAATGGCACACAACAGGTTCATTACTTGCTGTCCTATAGTCCATAAACCGAAAACACAAAAAAAATTCCAAACCCTAGTTTCGTATCTGTTATTTTCGTGAGTTTTCTTAAGTCTTGATCCATTAGAATTTTGTTTACGTGCTGATCTTTGTGTTCCCTCGCGTAACTTGATCTTGTGTCCCCATAAAACAAAAAAGTAGATTCAATTTACTCTTGAAGTTGAGTCCGTGTCTCTGACTCCTCCCGGATCAATCCGAGTATAACCCTAGAATCCAATTCGGTTTTGGCTAGTTGTCTAGTTCGAATCTGTTTGGAAGTTGCCATCCGAAACCAACTCTAGGATAGGAGTTAGTGTTCACGTTGGTTTCCTTGAACACCATACACACGAGCTTCACTTATCTCCTTTGAATACTTGAGACTAGTCATTGATATTGCATTTATGGCTGCTCCGAAAACCACTCCACCGATCGAAAAAAATTTCAAAGTTTAGAGAGAGAGAGTGGTGAGCAAAAGTTCGATTGCGATGTTTGGCACTCCCGAATCGACGTTTGGCACTTCATTGACTTACCGGACTCATACGGATTCCATATGGCTTCCTAGTAAGCAATGGCACACAAGAGGAGCATTTGCGATGTTGGGCACTCGGTTGGGTTGCATGACTCGGGTGGATTCGAATGACTTTTCACTAAGCATGTGTTTACGAGAAGTGCTGCTGCGATGTTTCGCTCTTCAGATCTTGCTAGACTCGTCACGGATTCCATATGGCTTCTCTATTAACGAATGGCACACAAGGTTCATTACTTGCTGTCCTATAGTCCATAAACCGAAAACACAAAAAAAAATTCCAAACCCTAGTTTCGTATCTGTTATTTTCGTGAGTTTTCTTAAGTCTTGATCCATTAGAATTTTGTTTACGTCTTGATCTTTGTGTTCCCTCGCGTAACTGGATCTTGTGTCCCCATAAAACAAAAAAAAGTAGATTCAATTTACTCTTGAAGTTGAGTCCGTGTCTACAGCTCCTCCCAGATCAATCCGAGTATAACCCTAGAATCCAATTCAGTTTTGGCTAGCTGTCTAGTTCCGAATCTGTTTGGAAGTTGCCATCCGAAACCAACTCTAGGATAGGAGTTAGTGTTCACGTTGGTTTCCTTGAACACCATACACACGAGCTTCACTTATCTCCTTTGAATACTTGAGACTAGTCATTGATATTGCATTTATGGCTGCTCCTGAAAACCACTCCAGCCGATCGAAAAAAATTTTCAAAGTTTAGAGAGAGAGAGAGTGGTGAGCAAAAAGTTCAGTTGCGATGTTTGGCACTCCTGAATACGACGTTTGGCACTTCATTGACTTACCAGACTCGCACGGATTCCATATGGCTTCCCTAGTAAGCAATGGCACACAAGAGGAGCATTTGCGATGTTGGGCACTCGGTTGGGTTGCATGACTCGGGTGGATTCCGAATGACTTTTTCACTAAGCATGTGTTTACGAGAAGTGCACTGCGATGTTTCGCTCTTCGCAGTCTTGCTAGACTCGTACGGATTCCATATGGCTTCTCTATTAACGAATGGCACACAACAGGTTCATTACTTGTTGTCCTATAGTCGATAAACCGAAAACACAAAAAAAAATTCCAAACCCTAGTTTCGTATCTGTTATTATCGTGAGTTTTCTTAAGTCTTGATCCATTAGAATTTTGTTTACGTGCTGATCTTTGTGTTCCCTCGCGTAACTTGATCTTGTGTCCCCATAAAACAAAAAAAAAGTAGATTCAATTTACTCTTGAAGTTGAGTCCGTGTCTACAGCTCCTCCCAGATCAATCCGAGTATAACCCTAGAATCCAATTCGGTTTTGGCTAGCTGTCTAGTTCCGAATCTGTTTGGAAGTTGCCATCCGAAACCAACTCTAGGATAGGAGTTAGTGTTCACGTTGGTTTCCTTGAACACCATACACACGAGCTTCACTTATCTCCTTTGAATACTTGAGACTAGTCATTGATATTGCATTTATGGCTGCTCCTGAAAACCACTCCAGCCGATCGAAAAAAAATTTCAAAGTTTAGAGAGAGAGAGTGGTGAGCCAAAAGTTCAGTTGCGATGTTTGGCACTCCTGAATCTGACGTTTGGCACTTCATTGACTTACCGGACTAGACGGATTCCATATGGCTTCCTAGTAAGCAATGGCACACAAGAGGAGCATTTGCGATGTTGGGCACTCGGTTGGGTTGCATGACTCGGGTGGATTCCGAATGGCTTTTTCACTAAGCATGTGTTTACGAGAAGTGCACTGCGATGTTTCGCTCTTCGCAGTCTTGCTAGACTCGTACAGATTCCATATGGCTTCTCTATTAACGAATGGCACACAACAGGTTCATTACTTGCTGTCCTATAGTCCATAAACCGAAAACACAAAAAAAAATTCCAAACCCTAGTTTCAGTATCTGTTATTTTCGTGAGTTTTCTTAAGTCTTGAACCATTAGAATTTTGTTTACGTCTGATCTTTGTGTTCCTCGCGTAACTTGATCTTGTGTCCCCATGAAACAAAAAAAAAGTAGATTCAATTTACTCTTGAAGTTGAGTCCGTGTCTACAGCTCCTCCCAGATCAATCCGAGTATAACCCTAGAATCCAATTCGGTTTTGGCTATCTGTCTAGTTCCGAATCTGTTTGGAAGTTGCCATCCGAAACCAACTCTAGGATAGGAGTTAGTGTTCACGTTGGTTTCCTTGAACACCATACACACAAGCTTCACTTATCTCCTTTGAATACTTGAGACTAGTCACTGATATTGCATTGAGGGCTGCTCCTGAATACCACTCCAGCCGATCAAAAAAAATTCAAAGTTTAGAGAGAGAGAGAGAGAGTGGTGAGCAAAAAGTTCAGTTGCGAGGTTTGGCACTCCCGAATACGACGTTTGGCTCTTCATTGACTTACCAGACTCGCACGGATTCCATATGGCTTCCCTCGTAAGCAATGGCACACAAGAGGAGCATTTGCGATGTTGGGCACTCGGTCGGGTTGCATGACTCGGGTGGATTCCGAATGACTTTTTCACTAAGCATGTGTTTACGAGAAGTGCACTGCGATGTTTAAGCTCTTCGCAGTCTTGCTAGACTCGTACGGATTCCATATGGCTTCTCTATTAACGAATGGCACACAACAGGTTCATTACTTGCTGTCCTATAGTCGATAAACCGAAAACACAAAAAAATTCCAAACCCTAGTTTCAGATCTGTTATTTTCGTGAGTTTTCTTAAGTCTTGATCCATTAGAATTTTGTTTACGTCTTTGATCTTTGTGTTCCTCGCGTAACTTGATCTTGTGTCCCCATAAAACAAAAAAAAAGTAGATTCAATTTACTCTTGAAGTTGAGTCCGTGTCTACAGCTCCTCCCAGATCAATCCGAGTATAACCCTAGAATCCAATTCGGTTTTGGCTATTGTCTAGTTCGAATCTGTTTGGAAGTTGCCATCGAAACCAACTCTAGGATAGGAGTTAGTGTTCACGTTGGTTTCCTTGAACACCATACACACGAGCTTCACTTATCTCCTTTGAATACTTGAGACTAGTCATTGATATTGCATTTATGGCTGCTCCTGAAAACCACTCCAGCCGATCAAAAATAATTTCAAAGTTTAGAGAGAGAGAGTGGTGAGCAAAAGTTCAGTTGCGATGCTTGGCACTCCTGAATACGACGTTTGGCACTTCATTGACTTACCAGACTCGCACGGATTCCATATGGCTTCCCTAGTAAGCAATGGCACACAAGAGGAGCATTTGCGATGTTGGGCACTCGGTTGGGTTGCATGACTCGGGTGGATTCCGAATGGCTTTTTCACTAAGCACGTGTTTACGAGAAGTGCATCTGCGATGTTTCGCTCTTCGATCTTCTTTGGACTCGCACGGATTCCATATGGCTTCTCTATTAACGAATGGCACACAACAGGTTCATTACTTGCTGTCCTATAGTCGATAAACCGAAAACACAAAAAAATTCGAACCCTAGTTTCGTATCTGTTATTTTCGTGAGTTTTCTTAAGTCTTGATCCATTAGAATTTTGTTTACGTGCTGATCTTTGTGTTCCCTCGCGTAACTTGATCTTTGTCCCCATAAAACAAAAAAGTAGATTCAATTTACTCTTGAAGTTGAGTCCGTGTCTACAGCTCCTCCCAGATCAATCCGAGTATAACCCTAGAATCCAATTCGGTTTTGGCTAGCTGTCTAGTTCTGAATCTGTTTGGAAGTTGCCATCCGAAACCAACTCTAGGATAGGAGTTAGTGTTCACGTTGGTTTCCTTGAACACCATACACACGAGCTTCACTTATCTCCTTTGAATACTTGAGACTAGTCATTGATATTGCATTTATGGCTGCTCCTGAAAACCACTCCAGCCGATCGAAAAAAACATTTCAAAGTTTAGAGAGAGAGAGAGAGTGGTGAGCCAAAAGTTCAGTTGCGATGTTTGGCACTCCTGAATACGACGTTTGGCACTTCATTGACTTACCAGACTCGCACGGATTCCATATGGCTTCCCTAGTAAGCAAGGGCACACAAGAGGAGCATTTGCGATGTTGGGCACTCGGTTGGGTTGCATGACTCGGGTGGATTCCGAATGGCTTTTTCACTAAGCACGTGTTTACGAGAAGTGCACTGCGATGTTTCGCTCTTCGCAGTCTTGCTAGACTCGTACGGATTCCATATGGCTTCTCTATTAACGAATGGCACACAACAGGTTCATTACTTGCTGTCCTATAGTCGATAAACCGAAAACACAAAAAAAAATTCCAAACCCTAGTTTCGTATCTGTTATTTTCGTGAGTTTTCTTAAGTCTTGATCCATTAGAATTTTGTTTACGTGCTGATCTTTGTGTTCCCTCGCGTAACTTGATCTTGTGTCCCCATAAAACAAAAAAAAAGTAGATTCAATTTACTCTTGAAGTTGAGTCCGTGTCTACAGCTCCTCCCAGATCAATCCGAGTATAACCCTAGAATCCAATTCGGTTTTGGCTAGCTGTCTAGTTCCGAATCTGTTTGGAAGTTGCCATCCGAAACCAACTCTAGGATAGGAGTTAGTGTTCACGTTGGTTTCCTTGAACACCATACACACGAGCTTCACTTATCTCCTTTGAATACTTGAGACTAGTCATTGATATTGCATTTATGGCTGCTCCTGAAAACCACTCCAGCCGATCGAAAAAAAATTTCAAAGTTTAGAGAGAGAGAGAGTGGTGAGCCAAAAGTTCAGTTGCGATGTTTGGCACTCCTGAATACGACGTTTGGCACTTCATTGACTTACGGACTCGCACAGATTCCATATGGCTTCCCTAGTAAGCAATGGCACACAAGAGGAGCATTTGCGATGTTGGGCACTCGGTTGGGTTGCATGACTCGGGTGGATTCCGAATGGCTTTTTCACTAAGCATGTGTTTACGAGAAGTGCACTGCGATGTTTCGCTCTTCGCAGTCTTGCTAGACTCGTACGGATTCCATATGGCTTCTCTATTAACGAATGGCACACAACAGGTTCATTACTTGCTGTCCTATAGTCGATAAACCGAAAACACAAAAAAAAAATTCCAAACCCTAGTTTCGTATCTGTTATTTTCGTGTGTTTTCTTAAGTCTTGATCCATTAGAATTTTGTTTACGTGCTGATCTTTGTGTTCCCTCGCGTAACTTGATCTTGTGTCCCCATAAAACAAAAAAAAAGTAGATTCAATTTACTCTTGAAGTTGAGTCCGTGTCTCTGACTCCTCCCGGATCAATCCGAGTATAACCCTAGAATCCAATTCGGTTTTGGCTAGTTGTCCAGTTCCGAATCTGTTTGGAAGTTGCCATCCGAAACCAACTCTAGGATAGGAGTTAGTGTTCACGTTGGTTTCCTTGGACACCATACATACGAGCATCACTTATCTCCTTTGAATACTTGAGACTAGTCATTGATATTGCATTGATGGCTGCTCCTGAAAACCACTCCAGCCGATCGAAAAAAAAAATTTCAAAGTTTAGAGAGAGAGAGAGTGGTGAGCAAAAAGTTCAGTTGCGATGTTTGGCACTCCTGAATACGACGTTTGGCACTTCATTGACTTACCAGACTCGCACGGATTCCATATGGCTTCCCTAGTAAGCAATGGCACACAAGAGTAGCATTTGCGATGTTAGGCACTCGGTTGGGTTGCATGACTCGGGTGGATTCCGAATGGCTTTTTCACAAAGCACGTGTTTACGAGAAGTGCTGCGATGTTTAGCTCTTCGCGATCTTGCTAGACTCGTCACGGATTCCATATGGCTTCTCTATTAACGAATGGCACACAACAGAGTTCATTACTTGCTGTCCTATAGTCGATAAACCGAAAACACAAAAAAATTCCAAACCCTAGTTTCGTATCATTATTTTCGTGAGTTTTCTTAAGTCTTGATCCATTAGAATTTTGTTTACGTGCTGATCTTTGTGTTCCCTCGCGTAACTTGATCTTGTGTCCCCATAAAACAAAAAAAAGTAGATTCAATTTACTCTTGAAGTTGAGTCCGTGTCTCTGACTCCTCCCGGATCAATCGAGTATAACCCTAGAATCCAATTCGGTTTGGCTAGTTGTCTAGTTCGAATCTGTTTGGAAGTTGCCATCGAAACCAACTCCAGGATAGGAGTTAGTGTTCACGTTGGTTTCCTTGAACACCATACACACGAGCTTCACTTATCTCCTTTGAATACTTGAGACTAGTCATTGATATTGCATTTATGGCTACTCCTGAAAACCACTCCAGCCGATCGAAAAAAAATTTCAATGTTTAGAGAGAGAGAGAGAGTGGTGAGCCAAAAGTTCAGTTGCGATGTTTGGCACTCCTGAATACGACGTTTGGCACTTCATTGACTTACCAGACTCGCACGGATTCCATATGGCTTCCCTAGTAAGCAAGGGCACACAAGAGGAGCATTTGCGATGTTGGGCACTCGGTTGGGTTGCATGACTCGGGTGGATTCCGAATGGCTTTTTCACTAAGCACGTGTTTACGAGAAGTGCATGCGATGTTTCGCTCTTCGCGATCTTGCTAGACTCGTCGGATTCCATATGGCTTCTCTATTAACGAATGGCACACAACAGGTTCATTACTTGCTGTCCTATAGTCGATAAACCGAAAACACAAAAAAAAATTCCAAACCCTAGTTTCGTATCTGTTTATTTTCGTGAGTTTTCTTAAGTCTTGATCCATTAGAATTTTGTTTACGTGCTGATCTTTGTGTTCCCTCGCGTAACTTGATCTTGTGTCCCCATAAAACAAAAAAGTAGATTCAATTTACTCTTGAAGTTGAGTCCGTGTCTACAGCTCCTCCCAGATCAATCCGAGTATAACCCTAGAATCCAATTCGGTTTTGGCTAGCTGTCTAGTTCCGAATCTGTTTGGAAGTTGCCATCGAAACCAACTCTAGGATAGGAGTTAGTGTTCACGTTGGTTTCCCTGAACACCATACATACGAGCTTCACTTATCTCCTTTGAATACTTGAGACTAGTCATTGATATTGCATTTATGGCTGCTCCTGAAAACCACTCCAGCCGATCGAAAAAAACATTTCAAAGTTTAGAGAGAGAGAGAGTGGTGAGCCAAAAGTTCGATTGCGATGTTTGGCACTCTGAATCTGACGTTTGGCACTTCATTGACTTACCGGACATCATACGGATTCCATATGGCTTCCCTAGTAAGCAATGGCACACAAGAGGAGCATTTGCGATGTTGGGCACTCGGTTGGGTTGCATGACTCGGGTGGATTCCGAATGGCTTTTTCACTAAGCATGTGTTTACGAGAAGTGCCTTTGCGATGTTTCGCTCTTCGCAGTCTTGCTAGACTCGTACGGATTCCATATGGCTTCTCTATTAACGAATGGCACACAACAGGTTCATTACTTGCTGTCCTATAGTCGATAAACCGAAAACACAAAAAAAAATTCCAAACCCTAGTTTCGTATCTGTTATTTTCGTGAGTTTTCTTAAGTCTTGATCCATTAGAATTTTGTTTACGTGCTGATCTTTGTGTTCCCTCGCGTAACTTGATCTTGTGTCCCCATAAAACAAAAAAAAAGTAGATTCAATTTACTCTTGAAGTTGAGTCCGTGTCTCTGACTCCTCCCGGATCAATCCGAGTATAACCCTAGAATCCAATTCGGTTTTGGCTAGTTGTCTAGTTCGAATCTGTTTGGAAGTTGCCATCCGAAACCAACTCTAGGACAGGAGTTAGTGTTCACGTTGGTTTCCTTGAACACCATACATACGAGCTTCACTTATCTCCTTTGAATACTTGAGACTAGTCATTGATATTGCATTCATGGCTGCTCCACGAAAACCACTCCACCGATCGAAAAAAAATTTCAAAGTTTAGAGAGAGAGAGTGGTGAGCAAAAGTTCAGTTGCGATGTTTGGCACTCCTGAATACGACGTTTGGCACTTCATTGACTTACCAGACTCGCATGGATTCCATATGGCTTCCCTAGTAAGCAATGGCACACAAGAGGAGCATTTGCTGCCCTTGGAAGGAGAAGAAGGAGAAGGAAAGAGGAGAAGGAGAAGAAGGAGAAGAAGAAGAAGGAGGAAAATTTTGAGGAATTTCTTCAGATTGGTAATTTTATCTCATCTCAAACCCTCTGTTTATAGGATTAATTAAGGTTCTTGGCATAGAATTTGATGGTAGAAATTAGATCAATTGCCCGATTAGAGTTTTGTTGCGGATTGGTTTAGATCTATTTGCATGGCCTTGACTTGTCGCGCAGTTTTGATCTAGAAAACGAAATTTTCTGTGGGTCTTCCCAAAGGAAAGTTGTAGAGGACATCCAGATGTATCTTCTGTATGTTTTCAAATTTGTCCCGGTGGGATCTCGGAGATCTGGTCGGCATTACCGCTGTCCGTCAGGAGGACAGATTGGTACAGTCAGCGGTAATCCGGATATTAAAATAGTGAAAATTTTCCTACGGTTCTCTCCAAAGGATAGTTGTATATTACTTCCATATGTATCTCCTGTATTTATTTCAAATTTGTATATTATGGGATCTGGGAGATACAGAGTCGGCAATATCGCTGTCCGGCAGGCGGACGGATTGGTACAGTCCGACTGTAAGCCGGGATTTAAAAATAGTAAACAAATTTTCTGGACTTGGCTGTAGTTGGGAAAGTTGTAGATAATTTAGATATCTATCTTCTGTATAAATTTGGGAATTTTAGGCCTCTGTACTGTCGTGGGCACGCGTTTGAACGCGGCTGCCCAATCTGCCAAACAGAGTTCTTCCTCTGTTTTGGCATTAAAATACTCCTAGCTGTGGTTAAAATAAAAATAAATTGTTCTCCATGAAAATTGTAGGTTTGTAAGTCATGAATCCAGAGAGGTTTTATTTGCTATTTTCAATCTATATTTTAAAGATACGAAAAAGTGAAGCAGCGCTGCTGCAGAAGTAATTTGTTGAATTGTGGGCGTAGAGGAGTTTCAGCGGGTTCGGGTCTCTAGCGATGTTTCATATTTTATATCATGTTTGTATGCTGTGGTTGAGTGCTGAGAGGTGTCTTATGGACAGGTGGTCATGTCCTGAGCTCTTGAATTTTTGTTGATCTTCGCTTCATCGGTTGAGGCAAAGTAAGCGTGGCGGTGGTTGCTACCGTTTAACCCGTTGTTCATATTACATTCAGTTTACATTATAATCGTAATTTGATACAATTGCCATGATTGCATGATATTTTAATTGTGGAATTCTTGCTTAATGTTGATATGTTGATCATGAAAATAGTATGTGGTGGATGTGATTATGTTGAGGAGCATGTTAATGCTCCTTGCGGATAATTAATGTGATTAATGAATTTTCATATCATTCAATCATTCATGTCATATCATATCCTTTGTATGTGGATGTCGCCGCTTATAGCAGCGACCGTGCGCATCTGTCGTATATTGCCGTGTCGGCCTTGCTTAGCCGCGAGGAAGCATTCGTATCTTTAGAAATCACGATGCATCGCACTTCACCTTGGCAAGAGTAATGTGGAGCATAGCATGAGCATTCATATGCATTCATATGCATTGCATTGTGGAATGATCATTTGCATACATATGCAATATAATGTGGTGAAGTTATTTTGTGGAATGTACAACTTCATAGTTGTAATGTGGAATTGGCTCTTGTGAGCTATTGGCGGAATGAAGGTTGTGGTTGTGATCTTGAAATGTGGTTGCGTCCCTTGTGTGATTGTGATGGTGGCATGAAACTCCTTTCTCTTGCTTTACTTGTTTATAGTAATTGTGGATATGAGAAGTAATATAGTATTGAAGTAAGTCATACATATGTTTTATTGCCTTTGGTAGTGGTAGTGGTTGAGGATTTAAAATAGTCAATCATGAATTAATTGTTAATGTTTACCGTCATTGATAGTGAATTGAAGTCGTGAATATATCGTTGTCAATTATGGAAGATTAAGATGTTGTTGATTAATCTATTGTGGCTTGTGGAGGAATAAATGTTTCTTTTGCATTTGTCACGGGATGTTGGGCACTCGGTTGGGTTGCATGACTCGGGTGGATTCGAATGGCTTTTCACTAAGCATGTGTTTCGAGAAGTGCCTTTGCGATGTTTAGCTCTTAGCGATCTTGCTAGACTCGTATGGATTCCATATGTCTTCTCTATTAACGAATGGCACTATGAGGTTCATTACTTGCGTCCTATAGTCCATAAACCGAAAACACAAAAAAAATTCCAAACCCTAGTTTCGCATCTGTTATTTTCGTATGTTTTCTTAAGTCTTGATCCATTAGAATTTTGTTTACGTGCTGATCTTTGTGTTCCCTCGCGTAACTGGATCTTGTGTCCCCATAAAACAAAAAAAAGTAGATTCAATTTACTCTTGAAGTTGAGTCGTGTCTCTGACTCCTCCCGGATCAATCAGTACAACCTAGAATCCAATTCGGTTTTGGCTAGCTGTCGGTTCGAATCTGTTTGGAAGTTGCCATCCGAAACCAACTCTAGGATAGGAGTTAGTGTTCACGTTGGTTTCCTTGAACACCATACACACGAGCTTCACTTATCTCCTTTGAATACTTGAGACTAGTCATTGATATTGCATTTATGGCTGCTCCTGAAAACCACTCCAGCCGATCGAAAAAAAAATTTCATGTTTAGAGAGAGAGAGAGAGAGTGGTGAGCAAAAAGTTCAGTTGCGATGTTTGGCACTCCTGAATACGACGTTTGGCACTTCATTGACTTACCAGACTCGCATGGATTCCATATGGCTTCCCTTGTAAGCAATGGCACACAAGAGGAGCATTTGCGATGTTGGGCACTCGGTTGGGTTGCATGACTCGGGTGGATTCCGAATGGCTTTTTCACTAAGCATGTGTTTACGAGAAGTGCACTGCGATGTTTCGCTCTTCGCAGTCTTGCTAGACTCGTACAGATTCCATATGTCTTCTCTATTAACGAATGGCACACTGGGTTCATTACTTGCTGTCCTATAGTCCATAAACCGAAAACACAAAAAAAATTCCAAACCCTAGTTTCGCATCTGTTATTTTCGTATGTTTTCTTAAGTCTTGATCCATTAGAATTTTGTTTACGTGCTGATCTTTGTGTTCCCTCGCGTAACTAGATCTTGTGTCCCCATAAAACAAAAAAAAGTAGATTCAATTTACTCTTGAAGTTGAGTCGTGTCTCTGACTCCTCCCGGATCAATCGAGTACAACCCTAGAATCCAATTCGGTTTTGGCTAGCTGTCGATTCGAATCTGTTTGGAAGTTGCCATCGAAACCAACTCTAGGATAGGAGTTAGTGTTCACGTTGGTTTCCTTGAACACCATACACACGAGCTTCACTTATCTCCTTTGAATACTTGAGACTAGTCATTGATATTGCATTTATGGCTGCTCCTGAAAACCACTCCAGCCGATCGAAAAAAAAATTTCAATGTTTAGAGAGAGAGAGAGAGAGTGGTGAGCAAAAAGTTCAGTTGCGATGTTTGGCACTCCTGAATACGACGTTTGGCACTTCATTGACTTACCGGACTAAGACGGATTCCATATGGCTTCCTTAGTAAGCAATGGCACACAAGAGGAGCATTTGCGATGTTGGGCACTCGGTTGGGTTGCATGACTCGGGTGGATTCGAATGGCTTTTCACTAAGCATGTGTTCTGAGAAGTGCTGCTGCGATGTTTCGCTCTTAGCAGTCTTGCTAGACTCGTCGGATTCCATATGTCTTCTCTATTAACGAATGGCACACAACAGGTTCATTACTTGCTGTCCTATAGTCCATAAACCGAAAACACAAAAAAAAATTCCAAACCCTAGTTTCGCATCTGTTATTTTCGTATGTTTTCTTAAGTCTTGATCCATTAGAATTTTGTTTACGTCTGATCTTTGTGTTCCTCGCGTGGCGGATCTTGTGTCCCCATAAAACAAAAAAGTAGATTCAATTTACTCTTGAAGTTGAGTCCGTGTCTCTGACTCCTCCCGGATCAATCGAGTACAACCCTAGAATCCAATTCGGTTTTGGCTAGCTGTCGATTCGAATCTGTTTGGAAGTTGCCATCGAAACCAACTCTAGGATAGGAGTTAGTGTTCACGTTGGTTTCCTTGAACACCATACACACGAGCTTCACTTATCTCCTTTGAATACTTGAGACTAGTCATTGATATTGCATTTATGGCTGCTCACGAAAACCACTCCGACCGATCGAAAAAAAATTTCATGTTAGAGAGAGAGAGAGTGGTGAGCAAAAAGTTCAGTTGCGATGTTTGGCACTCCTGAATACGACGTTTGGCACTTCATTGACTTACCGGACTCTACAGTTCCATATGGCTTCCCTAGTAAGCAATGGCACACAAGAGGAGCATTTGCGATGTTGGGCACTCGGTTGGGTTGCATGACTCGGGTGGATTCGAATGGCTTTTCACTAAGCATGTGTTTCTGAGAAGTGCCTTTGCGATGTTTAGCTCTTCGCAGATCTTGCTAGACTCGTCTGAGTTCCATATGTCTTCTCTATTAACGAATGGCACACAACGGGTTCATTACTTGCGTCCTATAGTCCATAAACCGAAAACACAAAAAATCCAAACCCTAGTTTCGCATCTGTTATTTTCGTATGTTTTCTTAAGTCTTGATCCATTAGAATTTTGTTTACGTGCTGATCTTTGTGTTCCCTCGCGTAACTGGATCTTGTGTCCCCATAAAACAAAAAAAGTAGATTCAATTTACTCTTGAAGTTGAGTCGTGTCTCTGACTCCTCCCGGATCAATCGAGTACAACCCTAGAATCCAATTCGGTTTTGGCTAGCTGTCGAGTTCGAATCTGTTTGGAAGTTGCCATCCGAAACCAACTCTAGGATAGGAGTTTGTGTTCACGTTGGTTTCCTTGAACACCATACACACGAGCTTCACTTATCTCCTTTGAATACTTGAGACTAGTCATTGATATTGCATTTATGGCTGCTCCTGAAAACCACTCCAGCCGATCGAAAAAAAAATTTCATGTTTAGAGAGAGAGAGAGTGGTGAGCAAAAAGTTCAGTTGCGATGTTTGGCACTCTGAATCTGACGTTTGGCACTTCATTGACATACCGGACTACGCGCAGTTCCATATGGCTTCCTAGTAAGCAATGGCACACAAGAGGAGCATTTGCGATGTTGGGCACTCGGTTGGGTTGCATGACTCGGGTGGATTCGAATAGCTTTTCACTAAGCATGTGTTTACGAGAAGTGCCTGCGATGTTTAAGCTCTTCGCGATCTTGCTAGACTCGTACGGATTCCATATGTCTTCTCTATTAACGAATGGCACACAACAGGTTCATTACTTGCTGTCCTATAGTCCATAAACCGAAAACACAAAAAAAATTCCAAACCCTAGTTTCGCATCTGTTATTTTCGTATGTTTTCTTAAGTCTTGATCCATTAGAATTTTGTTTACGTGCTGATCTTTGTGTTCCCTCGCGTAACTGGATCTTGTGTCCCCATAAAACAAAAAAAAAGTAGATTCAATTTACTCTTGAAGTTGAGTCGTGTCTGACTCCTCCCGGATCAATCGAGTACAACCCTAGAATCCAATTCGGTTTTGGCTAGCTGTCGGTTCGAATCTGTTTGGAAGTTGCCATCGAAACCAACTCTAGGATAGGAGTTTGTGTTCACGTTGGTTTCCTTGAACACCATACACACGAGCTTCACTTATCTCCTTTGAATACTTGAGACTAGTCATTGATATTGCATTTATGGCTGCTCCTGAAAACCACTCCAGCCGATCGAAAAAAAAATTTCAATGTTTAGAGAGAGAGAGAGAGTGGTGAGCAAAAAGTTCAGTTGCGATGTTTGGCACTCCTGAATACGACGTTTGGCACTTCATTGACATACCGGACTTCTTACGGATTCCATATGGCTTCCCTTGTAAGCAATGGCACACAAGAGGAGCATTTGCGATGTTGGGCACTCGGTTGGGTTGCATGACTCGGGTGGATTCCGAATGGCTTTTTCACTAAGCATGTGTTTACGAGAAGTGCACTGCGATGTTTCGCTCTTCGCAGTCTTGCTAGACTCGTATGGATTCCATATGTCTTCTCTATTAACGAATGGCACACAACAGGTTCATTACTTGCTGTCCTATAGTCCATAAACCGAAAACACAAAAAAAATTCCAAACCCTAGTTTCGCATCTGTTATTTTCGTATGTTTTCTTAAGTCTTGATCCATTAGAATTTTGTTTACGTGCTGATCTTTGTGTTCCCTCGCGTGGCGGATCTTGTGTCCCCATAAAACAAAAAAAGTATATTCAATTTACTCTTGAAGTTGAGTCCGTGTCTACAGCTCCTCCCAGATCAATCTGAGTACAACCCTAGAATCCAATTCGGTTTTGGCTAGCTGTCCAGTTCCGAATCTGTTTGGAAGTTGTCATCCGAAACCAACTCTAGGATAGGAGTTAGTGTTCACGTTGGTTTCCTTGAACACCATACACACGAGCTTCACTTATCTCCTTTGAATACTTGAGACTAGTCATTGATATTGCATTTATGGCTGCTCCTGAAAACCACTCCAGCCGATCGAAAAAAAAATTTCAATGTTTAGAGAGAGAGAGAGTGGTGAGCAAAAAGTTCAGTTGCGATGTTTGGCACTCTGAATCTGACGTTTGGCACTTCATTGACTTACGAGACTTCTTACGGATTCCATATGGCTTCCCTTGTAAGCAATGGCACACAAGAGGAGCATTTGCGATGTTGGGCACTCGGTTGGGTTGCATGACTCGGGTGGATTCCGAATGGCTTTTTCACTAAGCATGTGTTTACGAGAAGTGCCTGCGATGTTTAGCTCTTGCGATCTTGCTAGACTCGTATGGATTCCATATGTCTTCTCTATTAACGAATGGCACACAATGGGTTCATTACTTGCGTCCTATAGTCCATAAACCGAAAACACAAAAAAAATTCCAAACCCTAGTTTCGCATCTGTTATTTTTGTATGTTTTCTTAAGTCTTGATCCATTAGAATTTTGTTTACGTCTTGATCTTTGTGTTCCTCGCGTAGCTGGATCTTGTGTCCCCATAAAACAAAAAAAGTAGATTCAATTTACTCTTGAAGTTGAGTCCGTGTCTCTGACTCCTCCCGGATCAATCAGTACAACCCTAGAATCCAATTCGGTTTTGGCTAGCTGTCGATTCGAATCTGTTTGGAAGTTGCCATCGAAACCAACTCTAGGATAGGAGTTTGTGTTCACGTTGGTTTCCTTGAACACCATACACGAGCTTCACTTATCTCCTTTGAATACTTGAGACTAGTCATTGATATTGCATTTATGGCTGCTCACGAAAACCACTCGGCCGATCGAAAAAAAATTTCAATGTTTAGAGAGAGAGAGAGTGGTGAGCAAAAGTTCGATTGCGATGTTTGGCACTCTGAATCTGACGTTTGGCACTTCATTGACATACCGGACTACGCCGCAGTTCCATATGGCTTCCTTGTAAGCAATGGCACACAAGAGGAGCATTTGCGATGTTGGGCACTCGGTTGGGTTGCATGACTCGGGTGGATTCGAATGGCTTTTCACTAAGCATGTGTTTACGAGAAGTGCCTGCGATGTTTAGCTCTTCGCGATCTTGCTAGACTCGTATGGATTCCATATGTCTTCTCTATTAACGAATGGCACACAACGGGTTCATTACTTGCGTCCTATAGTCCATAAACCGAAAACACAAAAAATTCCAAACCCTAGTTTACATCTGTTATTTTCGTATGTTTTCTTAAGTCTTGATCCATTAGAATTTTGTTTACGTGCTGATCTTTGTGTTCCCTCGCGTAACTGGATCTTGTGTCCCCATAAAACAAAAAAAGTATATTCAATTTACTCTTGAAGTTGAGTCCGTGTCTACAGCTCCTCCCAGATCAATCTGAGTACAACCCTAGAATCCAATTCGGTTTTGGCTAGCTGTCGATTCGAATCTGTTTGGAAGTTGTCATCGAAACCAACTCTAGGATAGGAGTTAGTGTTCACGTTGGTTTCCTTGAACACCATACACGAGCTTCACTTATCTCCTTTGAATACTTGAGACTAGTCATTGATATTGCATTTATGGCTGCTCCTGAAAACCACTCCAGCCGATCGAAAAAAAAATTTCAATGTTTAGAGAGAGAGAGAGAGAGTGGTGAGCAAAAAGTTCAGTTGCGATGTTTGGCACTCCTGAATACGACGTTTGGCACTTCATTGACTTACGAGACTCACACGGATTCCATATGGCTTCCCTTGTAAGCAATGGCACACAAGAGGAGCATTTGCGATGTTGGGCACTCGGTTGGGTTGCATGACTCGGGTGGATTCGAATGGCTTTTCACTAAGCATGTGTTTGAGAAGTGCTGCTGCGATGTTTCGCTCTTGAGTCTTGCTAGACTCGTATGGATTCCATATGTCTTCTCTATTAACGAATGGCACACAACAGGTTCATTACTTGCTGTCCTATAGTCCATAAACCGAAAACACAAAAAAAATTCCAAACCCTAGTTTCGCATCTGTTATTTTTGTATGTTTTCTTAAGTCTTGATCCATTAGAATTTTGTTTACGTGCTGATCTTTGTGTTCCCTCGCGTAACTGGATCTTGTGTCCCCATAAAACAAAAAAAGTAGATTCAATTTACTCTTGAAGTTGAGTCCGTGTCTGACTCCTCCCGGATCAATCGAGTACAACCCTAGAATCAATTCGGTTTGGCTAGCTGTCGATTCGAATCTGTTTGGAAGTTGCCATCGAAACCAACTCTAGGATAGGAGTTAGTGTTCACGTTGGTTTCCTTGAACACCATACACACGAGCTTCACTTATCTCCTTTGAATACTTGAGACTAGTCATTGATATTGCATTTATGGCTGCTCCTGAAAACCACTCCAGCCGATCGAAAAAAAATTTCATGTTTAGAGAGAGAGAGAGTGGTGAGCAAAAAGTTCAGTTGCGATGTTTGGCACTCCTGAATACGAAGTTTGGCACTTCATTGACTTAGCAGACTCGCACGGATTCCATATGGCTTCCTTGTAAGCAATGGCACACAAGAGGAGCATTTGCGATGTTGGGCACTCGGTTGGGTTGCATGACTCGGGTGGATTCGAATGGCTTTTCACTAAGCATGTGTTTACGAGAAGTGCCTGCGATGTTTCGCTCTTCAGCGATCTTGCTAGACTCGTCTGATTCCATATGTCTTCTCTATTAACGAATGGCACACATGGGTTCATTACTTGCGTCCTATAGTCCATAAACCGAAAACACAAAAAATTCCAAACCCTAGTTTACATCTGTTATTTTCGTATGTTTTCTTAAGTCTTGATCCATTAGAATTTTGTTTACGTCTTGATCTTTGTGTTCCCTCGCGTGGCTGGATCTTGTGTCCCCATAAAACAAAAAAAGTAGATTCAATTTACTCTTGAAGTTGAGTCGTGTCTGACTCCTCCCGGATCAATCGAGTACAACCCTAGAATCCAATTCGGTTTTGGCTAGCTGTCGAGTTCGAATCTGTTTGGAAGTTGCCATCGAAACCAACTCTAGGATAGGAGTTAGTGTTCACGTTGGTTTCCTTGAACACCATACACACGAGCTTCACTTATCTCCTTTGAATACTTGAGACTAGTCATTGATATTGCATTTATGGCTGCTCACGAAAACCACTCGGCCGATCGAAAAAAATTTCAATGTTTAGAGAGAGAGAGTGGTGAGCAAAAGTTCGATTGCGATGTTTGGCACTCTGAATCTGACGTTTGGCACTTCATTGACTTACGGACTCGCCACGGATTCCATATGGCTTCCCTTGTAAGTAATGGCACACAAGAGGAGCATTTGCGATGTTGGGCACTCGGTTGGGTTGCATGACTCGGGTGGATTCCGAATAGCTTTTCACTAAGCATGTGTTTACGAGAAGTGCCTTTGTGATGTTTAGCTCTTGCGGTCTTGCTAGACTCGTCGGATTCCATATGTCTTCTCTATTAACGAATGGCACACAACGGGTTCATTACTTGCGTCCTATAGTCCATAAACCGAAAACACAAAAAAAATTCCAAACCCTAGTTTCGCATCTGTTATTTTCGTATGTTTTCTTAAGTCTTGATCCATTAGAATTTTGTTTACGTCTTGATCTTTGTGTTCCCTCGCGTGCTGGATCTTGTGTCCCCATAAAACAAAAAAAAAGTAGATTCAATTTACTCTTGAAGTTGAGTCCGTGTCTACAGCTCCTCCCAGATCAATCTGAGTACAACCCTAGAATCCAATTCGGTTTTGGCTAGCTGTCGATTCGAATCTGTTTGGAAGTTGCCATCCGAAACCAACTCTAGGATAGGAGTTTGTGTTCACGTTGGTTTCCTTGAACACCATACACACGAGCTTCACTTATCTCCTTTGAATACTTGAGACTAGTCATTGATGTTGCATTTATGGCTGCTCCTGAAAACCACTCCAGCCGATCGAAAAAAAAATTTCATGTTTAGAGAGAGAGAGAGAGAGTGGTGAGCAAAAGTTCAGTTGCGATGTTTGGCACTCTGAATCTGACGTTTGGCACTTCATTGACATACCGGACAAGACAGTTCCATATGGCTTCCTTGTAAGCAATGGCACACAAGAGGAGCATTTGCGATGTTGGGCACTCGGTTGGGTTGCATGACTCGGGTGGATTCGAATGGCTTTTCACTAAGCATGTGTTTACGAGAAGTGCACTGCGATGTTTCGCTCTTCGCAGTCTTGCTAGACTCGTATGGATTCCATATGTCTTCTCTATTAACGAATGGCACTACAGGTTCATTACTTGCTGTCCTATAGTCCATAAACCGAAAACACAAAAAAATTCCAAACCCTAGTTTCGCATCTGTTATTTTCGTATGTTTTCTTAAGTCTTGATCCATTAGAATTTTGTTTACGTCTTGATCTTTGTGTTCCCTCGCGTGCTTGGATCTTGTGTCCCCATAAAACAAAAAAAGTAGATTCAATTTACTCTTGAAGTTGAGTCGTGTCTCTGACTCCTCCCGGATCAATCGAGTACAACCCTAGAATCCAATTTGGTTTTGGCTAGCTGTCGTTCGAATCTGTTTGGAAGTTGCCATCGAAACCAACTCTAGGATAGGAGTTTGTGTTCACGTTGGTTTCCTTGAACACCATACACACGAGCTTCACTTATCTCCTTTGAATACTTGAGACTAGTCATTGATATTGCATTTATGGCTGCTCCTGAAAACCACTCCAGCCGATCGAAAAAAAAATTTCAATGTTTAGAGAGAGAGAGAGAGAGTGGTGAGCAAAAGTTCGATTGCGATATTTGGCACTCTGAATCTGACGTTTGGCACTTCATTGACTTACCGGACTCATACGGATTCCATATGGCTTCCTTGTAAGTAATGGCACACAAGAGGAGCATTTGCGATGTTGGGCACTCGGTTGGGTTGCATGACTCGGGTGGATTCGAATAGCTTTTCACTAAGCATGTGTTTCTGAGAAGTGCCTTTGTGATGTTTCGCTCTTCGCGAGTCTTGCTAGACTCGTCTGGATTCCATATGTCTTCTCTATTAACGAATGGCACACAACTGGGTTCATTACTTGCGTCCTATAGTCCATAAACGAAAACACAAAAAATTCCAAACCCTAGTTTCGCATCTGTTATTTTCGTATGTTTTCTTAAGTCTTGATCCATTAGAATTTTGTTTACGTCTTGATCTTTGTGTTCCCTCGCGAAGCTGGATCTTGTGTCCCCATAAAACAAAAAAAGTAGATTCAATTTACTCTTGAAGTTGAGTCCGTGTCTCTGACTCCTCCCGGATCAATCGAGTACAACCCTAGAATCCAATTCGGTTTTGGCTAGCTGTCGATTCGAATCTGTTTGGAAGTTGCCATCGAAACCAACTCTAGGATAGGAGTTTGTGTTCACGTTGGTTTCCTTGAACACCATACACACGAGCTTCACTTATCTCCTTTGAATACTTGAGACTAGTCATTGATGTTGCATTTATGGCTGCTCACGAAAACCACTCCACCGATCGAAAAAAAATTTCATGTTTAGAGAGAGAGAGAGTGGTGAGCAAAAGTTCGATTGCGATGTTTGGCACTCTGAATCTGACGTTTGGCACTTCATTGACATACCGGACTTCAGACGGATTCCATATGGCTTCCCTTGTAAGCAATGGCACACAAGAGGAGCATTTGCGATGTTGGGCACTCGGTTGGGTTGCATGACTCGGGTGGATTCGAATGGCTTTTCACTAAGCATGTGTTTACGAGAAGTGTGCCTGCGATGTTTAGCTCTTCGCGATCTTGCTAGACTCGTATGGATTCCATATGTCTTCTCTATTAACGAATGGCACAACAGGTTCATTACTTGCGTCCTATAGTCCATAAACCGAAAACACAAAAAATTCCAAACCCTAGTTTCGCATCTGTTATTTTCGTATGTTTTCTTAAGTCTTGATCCATTAGAATTTTGTTTACGTCTTGATCTTTGTGTTCCCTCGCGTAGCGGATATTGTGTCCCCATAAAACAAAAAAAAAGTAGATTCAATTTACTCTTGAAGTTGAGTCCGTGTCTCTGACTCCTCCCGGATCAATCGAGTACAACCCTAGAATCCAATTCGGTTTTGGCTAGCTGTCGAGTTCGAATCTGTTTGGAAGTTGCCATCGAAACCAACTCTAGGATAGGAGTTTGTGTTCACGTTGGTTTCCTTGAACACCATACACACGAGCTTCACTTATCTCCTTTGAATACTTGAGACTAGTCATTGATATTGCATTTATGGCTGCTCACGAAAACCACTCGGTAGATCGAAAAAAAATTTCATGTTTAGAGAGAGAGAGAGTGGTGAGCAAAAAGTTCAGTTGCGATGTTTGGCACTCCTGAATACGAAGTTTGGCACTTCATTGACTTAGCAGACTCGCACGGATTCCATATGGCTTTCCTAGTAAGCAATGGCACACAAGAGGAGCATTTGCGATGTTGGGCACTCGGTTGGGTTGCATGACTCGGGTGGATTCCGAATGGCTTTTTCACTAAGCATGTGTTTACGAGAAGTGCTTCTGCGATGTTTAAGCTCTTAGCGATCTTGCTAGACTCGTATGGATTCCATATGTCTTCTCTATTAACGAATGGCACACAACAGGTTCATTACTTGCTGTCCTATAGTCCATAAACCGAAAACACAAAAAAAATTCCAAACCCTAGTTTCGCATCTGTTATTTTCGTATGTTTTCTTAAGTCTTGATCCATTAGAATTTTGTTTACGTGCTGATCTTTGTGTTCCCTCGCGTAACTGGATATTGTGTCCCCATAAAACAAAAAAAAGTAGATTCAATTTACTCTTGAAGTTGAGTCCGTGTCTCTGACTCCTCCCGGATCAATCGAGTACAACCCTAGAATCCAATTCGGTTTTGGCTAGCTGTCAGTTCGAATCTGTTTGGAAGTTGCCATCGAAACCAACTCTAGGATAGGAGTTTGTGTTCACGTTGGTTTCCTTGAACACCATACACGAGCTTCACTTATCTCCTTTGAATACTTGAGACTAGTCATTGATATTGCATTTATGGCTGCTCACGAAAACCACTCCACCGATCGAAAAAAAATTTCATGTTTAGAGAGAGTGGTGAGCAAAAGTTCAGTTGCGATGTTTGGCACTCCTGAATACGACGTTTGGCACTTCATTGACTTACCAGACTCGCACGGATTCCATATGGCTTTCCTAGTAAGCAATGGTACACAAGAGGAGCATTTGCGATGTTGGGCACTCGGTTGGTTGCATGACTCGGGTGGATTCCGAATGGCTTTTTCACTAAGCATGTGTTTACGAGAAGTGCACTGCGATGTTTCGCTCTTCGCAGTCTTGCTAGACTCGTACGGATTTCATATGTCTTCTCTATTAACGAATGGCACACAACAGGTTCATTACTTGCTGTCCTATAGTCCATAAACCGAAAACACAAAAAAAATCCAAACCCTAGTTTCGCATCTGTTATTTTCGTATGTTTTCTTAAGTCTTGATCCATTAGAATTTTGTTTACGTGATCGTTGTGTTCCCTCGCGTAACTGGATCTTGTGTCCCCATAAAACAAAAAAAAAGTAGATTCAATTTACTCTTGAAGTTGAATCCGTGTCTACAGCTCCTCCCAGATCAATCTGAGTACAACCCTAGAATCCAATTCGGTTTTGGCTAGCTGTCCGATTCGAATCTGTTTGGAAGTTGCCATCGAATCCAACTCTAGTATAGGAGTTAGTGTTCACGTTGGTTTCCTTGAACACCATACACACGAGCTTCACTTATCTCCTTTGAATACTTGGGACTAGTCATTGATATTGCATTTATGGCTGCTCCTGAAAACCACTCCAGTCGATCGAAAAATAATTTTCAATGTTTAGAGAGACAGAGAGAGTGGTGAGCAAAAAGTTCAGTTGCGATGTTTGGCACTCCTGAATACGACGTTTGGCACTTCATTGAATTACCAGACTCGCACGGATTCCATATGGCTTTCATAGTAAGCAATGGCACACAAGAGGAGCATTTGCGATGTTGGGCACTCGGTTGGGTTGCATGACTCGGGTGGATTCCGAATGGCTTTTTCACTAACCATGTGTTCACGAGAAGTGCCTGCGATGTTTAGCTCTTCGCGATCTTGCTAGACTCGTCACGGATTCCATATGGCTTCTCTATTAACGAATGGCACACAACAGGTTCATTACTTGCTGTCCTATAGTCCATAAACCGAAAACACAAAAAAAATTCCAAACCCTAGTTTCGCATCTGTTATTTTCGTGAGTTTTCTTAAGTCTTGATCCATTAGAATTTTGTTTACGTGCTGATATTTGTGTTCCCTCGCGTAGCTGGATCTTGTGTCCCCATAAAACAAAAAAAAGTAGATTCAATTTACTCTTGAAGTTGAGTCCGTGTCTCTGACTCCTCCCGGATCAATCGAGTACAACCCTATAATCCAATTCGGTTTTGGCTAGCTGTCGATTCGAATCTGTTTGGAAGTTGCCATCGAAACCAACTCTAGGATAGGAGTTAGTGTTCACGTTGATTTCCTTGAACACCATACACACGAGCCTCACTTATCTCCTTTGAATACTTGAGACTAGTCGTTGATATTACATTTATGGCTGCTCCTGAAAACCACTCCAGCCGATCGAAAAAAAAATTTCAAAGTTTAGAGAGAGAGAGAGAGTGGTGAGCAAAAAGTTCAGTTGCGATGTTTGGCACTCCTGAATACGACGTTTGGCACTTCATTGACTTACCAGACTCGCACGGATTCCATATGGCTTCCCTAGTAAGCAATGGCACACAAGAGGAGCATTTGCGATGTTGGGCACTCGGTTGGGTTGCATGACTCGGGTGGATTCGAATGGCTTTTCACTAAGCATGTGTTTACGAGAAGTGCCTGCGATGTTTAGCTCTTCGCGATCTTGCTAGACTCGTCTGGATTCCATATGTCTTCTCTATTAACGAATGGCACACAACGGGTTCATTACTTGCGTCCTATAGTCCATAAACCGAAAACACAAAAAAAATTCCAAACCCTAGTTTCGCATCTGTTATTTTCGTGAGTTTTCTTAAGTCTTGATCCATTAGAATTTTGTTTACGTGCTGATCTTTGTGTTCCCTCGCGTAGCCGGATCTTGTGTCCCCATAAAACAAAAAAAAGTAGATTCAATTTACTCTTGAAGTTGAGTCGTGTGTCTGACTCCTCCCGGATCAATCGAGTACAACCCTAGAATCCAATTCGGTTTTGGCTAGCTGTCCAGTTCCGAATCTGTTTGGAAGTTGCCATCCGAAACCAACTCTAGGATAGGAGTTAGTGTTCACGTTGGTTTCCGTGAACACCATACACACGAGCTTCACTTATCTCCTTTGAATACTTGAGACTAGTCATTGATATTGCATTTATGGCTGCTCCTGAAAACCACTCCAGCCGATCGAAAAAAAAAATTTCAAAGTTTAGAGAGAGAGAGTGGTGAGCAAAAAGTTCAGTTGCGATGTTTGGCACTCTGAATCTGACGTTTGGCACTTCATTGACTTACCGGACTACTTACGGATTCCATATGGCTTCCTAGTAAGCAATGGCACACAAGAGGAGCATTTGCGATGTTGGGCACTCGGTTGGGTTGCATGACTCGGGTGGATTCCGAATGGCTTTTTCACTAAGCATGTGTTTACGAGAAGTGCACTGCGTTGTTTAGCTCTTAGCAGATCTTGCTAGACTCGTCGGATTCCATATGTCTTCTCTATTAACGAATGGCACACAACGGGTTCATTACTTGCGTCCTATAGTCCATAAACCGAAAACACAAAAAATTCCAAAGCCTAGTTTCGCATCTGTTATTTTCGTGAGTTTTCTTAAGTCTTGATCCATTAGAATTTTGTTTACGTCTTGATCTTTGTGTTCCCTCGCGTGCTTGGATCTTGTGTCCCCATAAAACAAAAAAAGTAGATTCAATTTACTCTTGAAGTTGAGTCGTGTGTCTGACTCCTCCCGGATCAATCGAGTACAACCCTAGAATCCAATTCGGTTTTGGCTAGCTGTCGATTCGAATCTGTTTGGAAGTTGCCATCGAAACCAACTCTAGGATAGGAGTTAGTGTTCACGTTGGTTTCCTTGAACACCACACACGAGCTTCACTTATCTCCTTTGAATACTTGAGACTAGTCATTGATATTGCATTTATGGCTGCTCCTGAAAACCACTCCAGTCGATCGAAAAATAATTTTCAAAGTTTAGAGAGACAGAGAGAGTGGTGAGCAAAAAGTTCAGTTGCGATGTTTGGCACTCCTGAATACGACGTTTGGCACTTCATTGACTTACCAGACTCGCACGGATTCCATATGGCTTCCCTAGTAAGCAATGGCACACAAGAGGAGCATTTGCGATGTTGGGCACTCGGTTGGGTTGCATGACTCGGGTGGATTCCGAATGGCTTTTTCACTAAGCATGTGTTCACGATAAGTGCCATTGCGATGTTTCGCTCCAGCGATCTTGCTAGACTCGTCGGATTCCATATGGCTTCTCTATTAACGAATGGCACTACGGGTTCATTACTTGCGTCCTATAGTCCATAAACCGAAAACACAAAAAATTCCAAACCCTAGTTTTGCATCTGTTATTTTCGTGAGTTTTCTTAAGTCTTGATCCATTAGAATTTTGTTTACGTCTTGATCTTTGTGTTCCCTCCGTAGCGGATCTTGTGTCCCCATAAAACAAAAAAGTAGATTCAATTTACTCTTGAAGTTGAGTCCGTGTCTCTGACTCCTCCCAGATCAATCTGAGTACAACCCTAGAATCCAATTCGGTTTTGGCTAGCTGTCGAGTTCGAATCTGTTTGGAAGTTGCCATCGAAACCAACTCTAGGATAGGAGTTAGTGTTCACGTTGGTTTCCTTGAACACCATGCACACGAGCTTCACTTATCTCCTTTGAATACTTGAGACTAGTCATTAATATTGCATTTATGGCTGCTCCTGAAAACCACTCCAGCCGATCGAAAAAAAAATTTCATGTTTAGAGAGAGAGAGAGAGTGGTGAGCAAAAGCTTCGATTGCGATGTTTGGCACTCCTGAATACGACGTTTGGCACTTCATTGACTTACCAGACTCGCATGGATTCCATATGGCTTCCCTTGTAAGCAATGGCACACAAGAGGAGCATTTGCGATGTTGGGCACTCGGTTGGGTTGCATGACTCGGGTGGATTCCGAATGGCTTTTTCACTAAGCATGTGTTTACGAGAAGTGCTGCTGCGATGTTTAAGCTCTTAGCGATCTTGCTAGACTCGTCTGGATTCCATATGTCTTCTCTATTAACGAATGGCACACAATGGGTTCATTACTTGCGTCCTATAGTCCATAAACCGAAAACACAAAAAATTCCAAACCCTAGTTTCGCATCTGTTATTTTCGTGAGTTTTCTTAAGTCTTGATCCATTAGAATTTTGTTTACGTCTTGATCTTTGTGTTCCCTCGTGCTGGATCTTGTGTCCCCATAAAACAAAAAAAGTAGATTCAATTTACTCTTGAAGTTGAGTCGTGTCTCTGACTCCTCCCGGATCAATCGAGTACAACCCTAGAATCCAATTCGGTTTTGGCTAGCTGTCGATTCGAATCTGTTTGGAAGTTGCCATCCGAAACCAACTCTAGGATAGGAGTTAGTGTTCACGTTGGTTTCCTTGAACACCATACACACGAGCTTCACTTATCTCCTTTGAATACTTGAGACTAGTCATTGATATTGCATTTATGGCTGCTCACGAAAACCACTCGATCGATCGAAAATAATTTTCAAAGTTTAGAGAGAGAGAGAGTGGTGAGCAAAAGTTCGATTGCGATGTTTGGCACTCTGAATCTGACGTTTGGCACTTCATTGACTTACCGGACTATACGGATTCCATATGGCTTCCTAGTAAGCAATGGCACACAAGAGGAGCATTTTCGATGTTGGGCACTCGGTTGGGTTGCATGACTCGGGTGGATTCGAATGGCTTTTCACTAAGCATGTGTTCACGAGAAGTGCCTTTGCGATGTTTAGCTCTTCGCAGTCTTGCTAGACTCGTCACGGATTCCATACGGCTTCTCTATTAACGAATGGCACTAACGGGTTCATTACTTGCGTCCTATAGTCCATAAACCGAAAACACAAAAAATTCCAAACCCTAGTTTCGCATCTGTTATTTTCGTGAGTTTTCTTAAGTCTTGATCCATTAGAATTTTGTTTACGTCTTGATCTTTGTGTTCCCTCGCGTAATGGATCTTGTGTCCCCATAAAACAAAAAAAGTAGATTCAATTTACTCTTGAAGTTGAGTCCGTGTCTCTGACTCCTCCCGGATCAATCGAGTACAACCCTAGAATCCAATTCGGTTTTGGCTAGCTGTCGATTCGAATCTGTTTGGAAGTTGCCATCGAAACCGGTGTAGGATAGGAGTTAGTGTTCACGTTGGTTTCCTTGAACACCATACACACGAGCTTCACTTATCTCCTTTGAATACTTGAGACTAGTCATTGATATTGCATTTATGGCTGCTCACGAAAACCACTCGGTCGATCGAAAATAATTTTCAAAGTTTAGAGAGAGAGAGAGTGGTGAGCAAAAGTTCGATTGCGATGTTTGGCACTCTGAATCTGACGTTTGGCACTTCATTGACTTACCGGACTGCATACAGTTCCATATGGCTTCCCTAGTAAGCAATGGCACACAAGAGGAGCATTTGCGATGTTGGGCACTCGGTTGGGTTGCATGACTCGGGTGGATTCCGAATGGCTTTTTCACTAAGCATGTGTTCACGAGAAGTGCCTGCGATGTTTAAGCTCTTGCGGTCTTGCTAGACTCGTCTGGATTCCATACGGCTTCTCTATTAACGAATGGCACACAATGGGTTCATTACTTGCGTCCTATAGTCCATAAACCGAAAACACAAAAAAAATTCCAAACCCTAGTTTCGCATCTGTTATTTTCGTGAGTTTTCTTAAGTCTTGATCCATTAGAATTTTGTTTACGTGCTGATCTTTGTGTTCCCTCGCGTAACTGGATCTTGTGTCCCCATAAAACAAAAAAAAGTAGATTCAATTTACTCTTGAAGTTGAGTCCGTGTCTACAGCTCCTCCCAGATCAATCTGAGTACAACCCTAGAATCCAATTCGGTTTTGGCTAGCTGTCCAGTTCCGAATCTGTTTGGAAGTTGCCATCCGAAACCAACTGTAGGATAGGAGTTAGTGTTCACGTTGGTTTCCTTGAACACCATACACACGAGCTTCACTTATCTCCTTTGAATACTTGAGACTAGTCATTGATATTGCATTTATGGCTGCTCCTGAAAACCACTCCAGTCGATCGAAAAATAATTTTCAAAGTTTAGAGAGACAGAGAGAGTGGTGAGCAAAAAGTTCAGTTGCGATGTTTGGCACTCCTGAATACGACGTTTGGCACTTCATTGACTTACCGGACTCTTACAGATTCCATATGGCTTTCATAGTAAGCAATGGCACACAAGAGGAGCATTTGCGATGTTGGGCACTCGGTTGGGTTGCATGACTCGGGTGGATTCGAATGGCTTTTCACTAACCATGTGTTCACGAGAAGTGCCTGCGATGTTTAGCTCTTCAGCGATCTTGCTAGACTCGTACGGATTCCATATGGCTTCTCTATTAACGAATGGCACACAACAGGTTCATTACTTGCTGTCCTATAGTCCATAAACCGAAAACACAAAAAAAATTCCAAACCCTAGTTTCGCATCTGTTATTTTCGTGAGTTTTCTTAAGTCTTGATCCATTAGAATTTTGTTTACGTGCTGATATTTGTGTTCCCTCGCGTAGCTGGATCTTGTGTCCCCATAAAACAAAAAAAAGTAGATTCAATTTACTCTTGAAGTTGAGTCGTGTCTCTGACTCCTCCCGGATCAATCGAGTACAACCCTATAATCCAATTCGGTTTTGGCTAGCTGTCCAGTTCCGAATCTGTTTGGAAGTTGCCATCCGAAACCAGCTGTAGGATAGGAGTTAGTGTTCACGTTGGTTTCCTTGAACACCATACACACGAGCTTCACTTATCTCCTTTGAATACTTGAGACTAGTCGTTGATATTACATTTATGGCTGCTCCTGAAAACCACTCGGTCGATCGAAAAAAAATTTCAAAGTTTAGAGAGAGAGAGTGGTGAGCAAAAGTTCGATTGCGATGTTTGGCACTCCTGAATACGACGTTTGGCACTTCATTGACTTACCAGACTCGCACGGATTCCATATGGCTTCCCTAGTAAGCAATGGCACACAAGAGGAGCATTTGCGATGTTGGGCACTCGGTTGGGTTGCATGACTCGGGTGGATTCGAATGGCTTTTCACTAAGCATGTGTTTACGAGAAGTGCACTGCGATGTTTCGCTCTTCACAGTCTTGCTAGACTCGTACGGATTCCATATGGCTTCTCTATTAACGAATGACACACATGGGTTCATTACTTGCTGTCCTATAGTCCATAAACCGAAAACAAAAAAAAATTCCAAACCCTAGTTTCGCATCTGTTATTTTCGTGAGTTTTCTTAAGTCTTGATCCATTGGAATTTTGTTTACGTGCTGATCTTTGTGTTCCCTCGCGTAGCTGGATCTTGTGTCCCCATGAAACAAAAAAAAGTAGATTCAATTTACGCTTGAAGTTGAGTCCGTGTCTACAGCTCCTCCCAGATCAATCTGAGTACAACCCTAGAATCCAATTCGGTTTTGGCTAGCTGTCCAGTTCCGAATCTGTTTGGAAGTTGCCATCCGAAACCAGCTGTAGGATAGGAGTTAGTGTTCACGTTGGTTTCCTTGAACACCATACACACGAGCTTCACTTATCTCCTTTGAATACTTGAGACTAGTCATTGATATTGCATTTATGGCTGCTCCTGAAAACCACTCCAGCCGATCGAAAAAAAATTTCAAAGTTTAGAGAGAGAGAGTGGTGAGCAAAAAGTTCAGTTGCGATGTTTGGCACTCCTGAATACGACGTTTGGCACTTCATTGACTTACCAGACTCGCACGGATTCCATATGGCTTCCCTAGTAAGCAATGGCACACAAGAGGAGCATTTGCGATGTTGGGCACTCGGTTGGGTTGCGTGACTCGGGTGGATTCGAATGGCTTTTCACTAAGCATGTGTTCACGAGAAGTGCCTGCGATGTTTAGCTCTTCGCGGTCTTGCTAGACTCGTCTGGATTCCATCGTCTTCTCTATTAACGAATGGCACACTTGGGTTCATTACTTGCTGTCCTATAGTCCATAAACCGAAAACACAAAAAAAATTCCAAACCCTAGTTTCGCATCTGTTATTTTCGTGAGTTTTCTTAAGTCTTGATCCATTGGAATTTTGTTTACGTCTTGATCTTTGTGTTCCCTCGCGTAGCTGGATCTTGTGTCCCCATGAAACAAAAAAGTAGATTCAATTTACGCTTGAAGTTGAGTCCGTGTCTGACTCCTCCCGGATCAATCGAGTACAACCCTAGAATCCAATTCGGTTTTGGCTAGCTGTCGATTCGAATCTATTTGGAAGTTGCCATCGAAACCAACTGTAGGATAGGAGTTAGTGTTCACGTTGGTTTCCTTGAACACCATACACGAGCTTCACTTATCTCCTTTGAATACTTGAGACTAGTCATTGATATTGCATTTATGGCTGCTCCTGAAAACCACTCCAGCCGATCGAAAAAAAAATTTCAAAGTTTAGAGAGAGAGAGTGGTGAGCAAAAAGTTCAGTTGCGATGTTTGGCACTCCTGAATACGACGTTTGGCACTTCATTGACTTACCAGACTCGCAGACAGTTCCATATGGCTTCCCTAGTAAGCAATGGCACACAAGAGGAGCATTTGCGATGTTGGGCACTCGGTTGGGTTGCATGACTCGGGTGGATTCGAATGGCTTTTCACTAAGCATGTGTTTACGAGAAGTGCCTGCGATGTTTAGCTCTTCACGGTCTTGCTAGACTCGTCAGATTCCATATGGCTTCTCTATTAACGAATGACACACAACGGGTTCATTACTTGCGTCCTATAGTCCATAAACCGAAAACAAAAAAATTCCAAACCCTAGTTTACATCTGTTATTTTCGTGAGTTTTCTTAAGTCTTGATCCATTGGAATTTTGTTTACGTCTTGATCTTTGTGTTCCCTCGCGTAGCTGGATCTTGTGTCCCCATGAAACAAAAAAAGTAGATTCAATTTACGCTTGAAGTTGAGTCCGTGTCTCTGACTCCTCCCGGATCAATCGAGTACAACCCTAGAATCCAATTCGGTTTTGGCTAGCTGTCCGATTCGAATCTGTTTGGAAGTTGCCATCGAAACCGGTGTAGGATAGGAGTTAGTGTTCACGTTGGTTTCCTTGAACACCATACACACGAGCTTCACTTATCTCCTTTGAATACTTGAGACTAGTCATTGATATTGCATTTATGGCTGCTCCTGAAAACCACTCCAGCCGATCGAAAAAAAATTTCAAAGTTTAGAGAGAGAGAGTGGTGAGCAAAAGTTCGATTGCGATGTTTGGCACTCTGAATCTGACGTTTGGCACTTCATTGACTTACCGGACTCGCACAGATTCCATATGGCTTCCTAGTAAGCAATGGCACACAAGAGGAGCATTTGCGATGTTGGGCACTTTCGGTTGGGTTGCGTGACTCGGGTGGATTCGAATGGCTTTTCACTAAGCATGTGTTCACGAGAAGTGCTGCTGCGATGTTTAAGCTCTTCGCAGTCTTGCTAGACTCGTACGGATTCCATACGTCTTCTCTATTAACGAATGGCACACAACAGGTTCATTACTTGCTGTCCTATAGTCCATAAACCGAAAACACAAAAAAAATTCCAAACCCTAGTTTCGCATCTGTTATTTTCGTGAGTTTTCTTAAGTCTTGATCCATTGGAATTTTGTTTACGTCTTGATCTTTGTGTTCCCTCGCGTGTTGGATCTTGTGTCCCCATGAAACAAAAAAAGTAGATTCAATTTACGCTTGAAGTTGAGTCGTGTCTCTGACTCCTCCCGGATCAATCGAGTACAACCCTAGAATCCAATTCGGTTTTGGCTAGCTGTCGAGTTCGAATCTATTTGGAAGTTGCCATCGAAACCGGTGTAGGATAGGAGTTAGTGTTCACGTTGGTTTCCTTGAACACCATACACACGAGCTTCACTTATCTCCTTTGAATACTTGAGACTAGTCATTGATATTGCATTTATGGCTGCTCACGAAACCACTCACCGATCGAAAAAAATTTCAAAGTTTAGAGAGAGAGAGTGGTGAGCAAAAGTTCGATTGCGATGTTTGGCACTCCTGAATCGACGTTTGGCACTTCATTGACTTACCGGACTCATACGGTTCCATATGGCTTCCCTAGTAAGCAATGGCACACAAGAGGAGCATTTGCGATGTTGGGCACTCGGTTGGGTTGCGTGACTCGGGTGGATTCCGAATGGCTTTTTCACTAAGCATGTGTTCACGAGAAGTGCACTGCGATGTTTCGCTCTTCGCAGTCTTGCTAGACTCGTACGGATTCCATATGTCTTCTCTATTAACGAATGGCACACAACAGGTTCATTACTTGCTGTCCTATAGTCCATAAACCGAAAACACAAAAAAATTCCAAACCCTAGTTTCGCATCTGTTATTTTCGTGAGTTTTCTTAAGTCTTGATCCATTGGAATTTTGTTTACGTGCTGATCTTTGTGTTCCCTCGCGTAGCTGGATCTTGTGTCCCCATGAAACAAAAAAAAGTAGATTCAATTTACGCTTGAAGTTGAGTCCGTGTCTCTGACTCCTCCCGGATCAATCGAGTACAACCCTAGAATCCAATTCGGTTTTGGCTAGCTGTCAGTTCGAATCTGTTTGGAAGTTGCCATCCGAAACCGGTGTAGGATAGGAGTTAGTGTTCACGTTGGTTTCCTTGAACACCATACACACGAGCTTCACTTATCTCCTTTGAATACTTGAGACTAGTCATTGATATTGCATTTATGGCTGCTCCTGAAAACCACTCCAGCCGATCGAAAAAAAAATTTCAAAGTTTAGAGAGAGAGAGAGTGGTGAGCAAAAAGTTCGATTGCGATGTTTGGCCCTCCCGAATCGATGTTTGGCACTTCATTGACTTACCGGACTTCATACGGATTCCATATGGCTTCCCTAGTAAGCAATGGCACACAAGAGGAGCATTTGCGATGTTGGGCACTTTCGGTTGGGTTGCATGACTCGGGTGGATTCGAATGGCTTTTCACTAACCATGTGTTTACGAGAAGTGCATCTGCGATGTTTAGCTCTTCGCGATCTTGCTAGACTCGTCATGGATTCCATATGTCTTCTCTATTAACGAATGGCACACAACAGGTTCATTACTTGCTGTCCTATAGTCCATAAACCGAAAACACAAAAAAATTCCAAACCCTAGTTTCGCATCTGTTATTTTCGTGAGTTTTCTTAAGTCTTGATCCATTAGAATTTTGTTTACGTCTTGATATTTGTGTTCCCTCGCGTAGCTGGATCTTGTGTCCCCATAAAACAAAAAAGTAGATTCAATTTACTCTTGAAGTTGAGTCCGTGTCTGACTCCTCCCGGATCAATCAGTACAACCCTAGAATCCAATTCGGTTTTGCTAGCTGTCCGATTCGAATCTGTTTGGAAGTTGCCATCGAAACCGGTGTAGGATAGGAGTTAGTGTTCACGTTGGTTTCCTTGAACACCATACACACGAGCTTCACTTATCTCCTTTGAATACTTGAGACTAGTCATTGATATTGCATTTATGGCTGCTCACGAAAACCACTCGGTCGATCGAATTTTTTTTCAAAGTTTAGAGAGAGAGTGTGGAGAGCAAAAGTTCGATTCGATGTTTGGCACTCTGAATCTGACGTTTGGCACTTCATTGACTTACCAGACTCGCACGGATTCCATATGGCTTCCCTAGTAAGCAATGGCACACAAGAGGAGCATTTGCGAGGTTGGGCACTCGGTTGGGTGGCATGACTCGGGTGGATTCCGAATGGCTTTTTCACTAACCATGTGTTTACGAGAAGTGCACTGCGATGTTTCGCTCTTCGCAGTCTTGCTAGACTCGTACGGATTCCATATGGCTTCTCTATTAACGAATGGCACACAACATGTTCATTACTTGCTGTCCTATAGTCCATAAACCGAAAACACAAAAAAAAATTCCAAACCCTTGTTTCGCATCTGTTATTTTCGTGAGTTTTCTTAAGTCTTGATCCATTAGAATTTTGTTTACGTGCTGATCTTTGTGTTCCCTCGCGTAGCTGGATCTTGTGTCCCCATAAAACAAAAAAAAGTAGATTCAATTTACTCTTGAAGTTGAGTCCGTGTCTACAGCTCCTCCCAGATCAATCTGAGTACAACCCTAGAATCCAATTCGGTTTTGGCTAGCTGTTGATCGTGCAAAACTGCACACCCGCAAGTGAACGGGTTGCCACTGAAATAGCGGCGAGTGTCGTGTTCTCCACAGGGACTAGACTAAGGCTACCGGTGCTCGGCTAAAGCTAAGTCAAACGAAACGGGGGAGAAAACTAAACCTAAAGCGAACTCTAACATGCGAGCGAAGCGGCGAACAAACTAAGCGGCGACTCACTACACAAAGCGACACACGACGACAGCGACTACCGATCGACGACCTAACTAATTATCGACCGCGAGACAGAAGGAGGGAGTCGAGAAGCACTGGGGGAAGTCGAGAGAGAACGAGAGAGGAAGGTGCGGCGACTAACTAGGCGACGGCGGCGTGGAAGAAGAGATGGGGGGTTTTTGGCATTTTGCAGTTTAGTCCTCATAGTATCTAGGGTTTCTAAATAAGTCCTTCTCCCATTTCATTTCTTCTGAATTGGTCCTCAAGAGCTCCGTTTTCATCGCGGTTTGATCCTACGCATCCGTGATGACGCGTATAATTGTACAGAGCAGTCCCGGAATGCCAAATTCGTCGTTTATGCGCCTAGATCGCGCCGGCCTGCAGAAAAATACAGAAAAATGTAAAATTGTCCATTTCGAGCAATTAAATATAGGAAAAGCGTGTAAATGATGATAAATGGTTCCAAAATGTGAAAAATATGAGGGTAAAATGATGGCTAAATATATGCAAATATGACGCATGTCATACCCCCAAGCTTAAAACTTTTACTTGTCCTCAAGTAAATGGCATGATATTATCGAACCCGGACAACAAGTCATTATGATAAAAGACTAGTTTCATGCATGTAATAAATCAAAAGGCATACAACAATGTAAAATATGATTATCTAACTTGAGTTTTGAGAATCATCCAAGATGAGAATGAATATTCAAGCAAAAGATGCCAAATGATAACTACAACATTTGACCAAATCAAGTTACATACACAAGTGTCGAAATGCACTAAGTGATTACATGAATCTAACCAAAATTGTAAGGCATCGGAACTAGGTATAACATCAAAAATGAGCATATCAAAGGCTCATGCTAAGGCATTTGTTATTTGAGACAAAGAGGCTAATACTTGCATGATATTTATGAAAAAGTCCACACTTGAGCCATGATACCTAATTTTTGTTGATTTTTAGCAAATTTAAAAACACATTGGGCACTTGTGCCACTTATTCAAACTTGGGCAAACTTTGCCGCTTATTCACACATTTTCGAACCAATGTGACAAAGTCACTTATTTCACACACTCACACATTGCATCACAATTTTCTTTTTACTTTTTTTTTCAGTTTTGATTAAGCATCTTTAACCGATTTTCATTAATGCTAAGTAACACGTGTCCCGAGACATGGATACCTAGATAAATCAACCAAGTTATTGGCTCAAGATAGGACTACCCCTTTCACAAATTTTACATTCAAGCAAAGTATCAATATCTAAAATAACATATGCCAAAGCATGAAGCTAAGATATGATCATTCAAGAGGCGATGACTAGAACCAATTCAATCCGCAAATGGTTAAAACACATGTGTAACTCGCGATGAATCAAATGCTATAGGATCACAAGGTTTCTAAGCACATCAAGGATAATAAACAATACTCAAGTTTTAATATGATGCCAAGTGACTTAAAACATACAAGAAACTAGTGACAATATGGCTCAATTAAGAAAATTTCGACATGACCTTTCTTGATTAATCATGACGTGGGCTCACATGGCAAAGATATATAATCAAGGATAACATGAGAGCAATAGTAAAGGTCATATATCATCAACATAAGCACAAGAATGACCATATATCATCAATTACACGACAATAAGCTCAAATGCTCACAAATATAAACAAACATGCTAGAACGTCATCCATACACATACAAGTCTTCCCCCAAGCTTAAATTGAGCAATGAGTTAGGAATGTGCTTAAGGGGTAAGAAACAGCTCACCGGGCATATATGATGTAGTGGAAGTAGAAAATCATCCAATAGCTTCTCGCACGTACAAAGATGAAGATCTAGCACGGGACCTGAAATAAAAAGAAAGAAAAGAGAAGAAACCAACAAAAACTAACAAAAGGTATGGAAATATAAAGGTAAAGAGATGTGCTCATTTGGGTGTAGCGAGAAGAGGGCCAAGGACGGGACATGGAAGAGGCACATGTCCGCCCTCCTCATGAAGCAGCATGCCTCGAAATCCACCTGGATCCCAAGGAATATCGACACGAACCATGTCCGCTCGTAGTCGATGGTACACAAGCATAAGCCTGCAAACAACCTCAAAGATATGGCAAGTATGTGTGATAGGGTTGACACCCTCTAAGTCATCAATAGAATATCCAATCATGTAGGTATATCGATAAAGCACATCATGAGGACTGTAAGTGAGATGAGCACAATCAGTAATAGAGTATGTCTCGTCTGAGCGGAGGAAATCAAACCTGAACTGGTCGGGAAAACGTTTCCAAACTACCTGAAGTGTAGGTGAAGTAGAATGTACGGTAGTAGAAACCTCCAGAGGGGCGATGTCGACGAAGGAAGTAGCAGGTGGTGGATCAATAGAAATGTGCTCCTCCTCAACATCGGGCAGCCCCTCATCAAGATGTGGAAGCTCGAACTCAAAAGCATATCCGAAATGAACTCGTCATCATCGGCACAATGCTCTCATCATCTAAATCTAGCTCATCACAACTCAAGAGTGGATCTACCGCATACTCATCCTCATAGTCGGGTGAAACAATCATCATCGAGGTAGATCCTCATCATCTAGCTCAATGATCTCTCTCTCAGAGTCAATAGGCGAAGGATCTGACGGAGGTGCCTCTAAGTGTATCTGAAGTGTCTCCAACAACAGCCCTCACTAGCAAGATCGGTGTAAGACCGGTGGTGACACTCATCTCTATCGAGAACTACCTCGTGGTGCTAATGGTAGGTCGTGAAGCGGTAAAACTATCCACACAAGTATAACCGGTGCTCATAATCGCCTCAATCTCGTCACGAATCGCCATCGCACGATCACCACCGGGAGGCACGGTCATGAATTCCTTGCATAATGCATCAAGTCCAGCGGTCGATCTTCATGTGAAGGAGGTGGCTCATGAGGCGCTCTAAGGACTCGGACATAGGAACTATAAAGCGGCTCGGTGAAGGAGCAGGTGAAGCGCATGCGGGAGATGTCGGATCAATGCTAAGTCACTACTCATCCTACTCTCGAAATCTCCTATCATCCTAGATATCCTCTCCTCAAATCTAGACATCGATCAAGCTCGGGAGTAGGAGTCGATGTTGAGTGTGTGATAGTCTTGATGTGACCAATGAGAAATATCACGATCTCCATATGTAAAACCCTGCAATGGTGTACTAGAAGAAAATGATGAGATATCAGGGTTGTTGTTTCCATATGACAGACTCGAGTGCTCAGGCCATCCAGGGTGATAAGTGTCAGGGTATGGCCTACTCGGCTGAGCAAGGCTCATCCCGTAACACTCTGAAGTGGACAAATAACCACGCTGGCACTCAGCGGGTGAATGGCCCTGAAAACCATAAGTCGGCATATAGGAACAAGCGGAGAGCGGGCGCGATAAAGAACCGTCTTGATCATGCCCGCTCTCTAACTCAACTCCCCGCTCTAAAACATAGCACTCTAACTGACGAGACAATAGATTTACCTGTTCTTGAAGAGTATCATAAGTAGGAGTGCTCATAAAACCATGAGAATCATAATAGCAAGCCATAGCCTCAATAAGTAACTATATGGATCAACCTACGAGAATGGATACTAAAAGACACAAGAGAAAGAAATGACTAGGGAATGGGTTAGGAGGATAGCAATATATCACAAATATGAACAACGACGAAGTGAAAGACAAATCAACACAAACACAAGGCAAGTAAAGAAAACAAACGACCTAGTCTATAGCCTAACACTGTCGCTCAAAGCTAATCCCGACACGGCGCCAATTTCTTGATCGCAAAAGCGCACACCCGCAAGTGAGCGGGTTGCCACCGAAATAGCGGCGAGTGTCGTGTTCTCCACGGGGACTAGACTAAGGCTACGGTGCTCGGCTAAAGCTAAGTCAAGCGAAGCGGGAGAAAACTAAACCTAAAGCGAACTCTAACATGCGAGCGAAGCGGCGAACAAACTAAGCGGCGACTCACTACACAAGCGACACCTGAGCGACAGCGACTACCGATCGGCGACCTAACTAATTATCGACCGCGAGGCGGAAGGGAGTCGAGAAGCACCGGGGAAGTCGAGAGAACGAGAGGAAGGTGCGGCGACTAACTAGGCGACGGCGGCGTGGAAGAAGAGATGGGAGGTTTTTGGCATTTTGCAGTTTAGTCCTCATAGTATCTAGGGTTTCTAAATAAGTCCTTCTCCCATTTCATTTCTTCTGAATTGGTCCTCAAGAGCTCCGTTTTCATCGCGGTTTGATCCACGCATCCGTGATGACGCGTATAATTGTACGAGCAGTCCGGAATGCCAAATTAAATGCGTTTATGCGCCTAGATCGCTGCCTACTGCGAAAAATCTGAGAAAAATGTAAAATTGTCCATTTCGAGCAATTAAATATAGGAAAAGCGTGTAAATGATGATAAATGGTTCCAAAATGTGAAAAATATGAGGGTAAAATGATGGCTAAATATATGCAAATATGACGCATGTCAGCTGTCCAGTTCCGAATCGGTTTGGAAGTTGCCATCCGAAACCAGCTGTAGGATAGGAGTTAGTGTTCACGTTGGTTTCCTTGAACACCAGACACACGAGCTTCACTTATCACCTTTGAATACTTGAGACTAGTCATTGATATTGCATTTATGGCTGCTCCCGAAAACCACTCCACCGATCGAAATTTTTTTCAAAGTTTAGAGAGAGAGTGGTGAGCAAAAGTTCGATTGCGATGTTTGGCACTCCTGAATCTGACGTTTGGCACTTCATTGACTTACAGACTTCAAGACGGATTCCATATGGCTTCCTAGTAAGCAATGGCACACAAGAGGAGCATTTGCGAGGTTGGGCACTCGGTTGGGTTGCATGACTCGGGTGGATTCGAATGGCTTTTCACTAACCATGTGTTTACGAGAAGTGCATCTGCGACAGCTCTTTCGATCTTGCTAGACTCGTCTGATTCCATATGGCTTCTCTATTAACGAATGGCACACAACATGTTCATTACTTGCTGTCCTATAGTCCATAAACCGAAAACACAAAAAAATTCCAAACCCTAGTTTCACATCTGTTATTTTCGTGAGTTTTCTTAAGTCTTGATCCATTAGAATTTTGTTTACGTGCTGATCTTTGTGTTCCCTCGCGTAACTGGATCTTGTGTCCCCATAAAACAAAAAAAAAGTAGATTCAATTTACTCTTGAAGTTGAGTCCGTGTCTACAGCTCCTCCCAGATCAATCTGAGTACAACCCTAGAATCCAATTCGGTTTTGGCTAGCTGTCCAGTTCCGAATCTGTTTGGAAGTTGCCATCCGAAACCAACTCTAGGATAGGAGTTAGTGTTCACGTTGGTTTCCTTGAACACCATACACACGAGCTTCACTTATCTCCTTTGAATACTTGAGACTAGTCATTGATATTGCATTTATGGCTGCTCCTGAAAACCACTCCAGCCGATCGAAAAAAAAATTTCAATGTTTAGAGAGAGAGAGAGAGTGGTGAGCAAAAAGTTCAGTTGCGATATTTGGCACTCCTGAATACGACGTTTGGCACTTCATTGACTTACCAGACTCGCACGGATTCCATATGGCTTCCCTTGTAAGTAATGGCACACAAGAGGAGCATTTGCGATGTTGGGCACTCGGTTGGGTTGCATGACTCGGGTGGATTCCGAATAGCTTTTTCACTAAGCATGTGTTTACGAGAAGTGCACTGTGATGTTTCGCTCTTCGCAGTCTTGCTAGACTCGTACGGATTCCATATGTCTTCTCTATTAACGAATGGCACACAACAGGTTCATTACTTGCTGTCCTATAGTCCATAAACCGAAAACACAAAAAAAATTCCAAATCCTAGTTTCGCATCTGTTATTTTAAATACATTTTCTTAAGTCTTGATCCATTAGAATTTTGTTTACGTGTTGATCTTTGTGTTCCCTCGCGAATCGGATCTTGTGTCCCCATAAAACAAAAAAAAAAGTAGATTCAATTTACTCTTGAAGTTGAGTCCGTGTCTACAGCTCCTCCCAGATCAATCTGAGTACAACCCTAGAATCCAATTCGGTTTTGGCTAGCTGTCCAGTTCCGAATCTGTTTGGAAGTTGCCATCCGAAACCAACTCTAGGATAGGAGTTTGTGTTCACGTTGGTTTCCTTGAACACCATACACACGAGCTTCACTTATCTCCTTTGAATACTTGAGACTAGTCATTGATATTGCATTTATGGCTGCTCCTGAAAACCACTCCAGCCGATCGAAAAAAAAATTTCATGTTTAGAGAGAGAGAGAGTGGTGAGCAAAAGTTCGATTCGATGTTTGGCACTCCGAATCTGACGTTTGGCACTTCATTGACATACCGGACTCAGACGGATTCCATATGGCTTCCTTGTAAGCAATGACACACAAGAGGAACATTTGCGATGTTGGGCACTCGGTTGGGTTGCATGACTCGGGTGGATTCGAATGGCTTTTCACTAAGCATGTGTTTACGAGAAGAAGTGCTGCGATGTTTCGCTCTTCGCAGTCTTGCTAGACTCGTATGGATTCCATATGTCTTCTCTATTAACGAATGGCACACAACAGGTTCATTACTTGCTGTCCTATAGTCCATAAACCGAAAACACAAAAAAAATTCCAAACCCTAGTTTCGCATCTGTTATTTTCGTATGTTTTCTTAAGTCTTGATCCATTAGAATTTTGTTTATGTGCTGATCTTTGTGTTCCCTCGCGTAACTGGATATTGTGTCCCCATAAAACAAAAAAAAGTAGATTCAATTTACTCTTGAAGTTGAGTCCGTGTCTACAGCTCCTCCCAGATCAATCTGAGTACAACCCTAGAATCCAATTCGGTTTTGGCTAGCTGTCCAGTTCCGAATCTGTTTGGAAGTTGCCATCCGAAACCAACTCTAGGATATGAGTTTGTGTTCACGTTGGTTTCCTTGAACACCATACACACGAGCTTCACTTATCTCCTTTGAATACTTGAGACTAGTCATTGATATTGCATTTATGGCTGCTCCTGAAAACCACTCCAGCCGATCGAAAAAAAAAATTCATGTTTAGAGAGAGAGAGAGAGAGTGGTGAGCAAAAAGTTCAGTTGCGATGTTTGGCACTCCTGAATACGACGTTTGGCACTTCATTGACTTACCAGACTCGCACGGATTCCATATGGCTTTCCTAGTAAGCAATGGTACACAAGAGGAGCATTTGCGATGTTGGGCACTCGGTTGGTTGCATGACTCGGGTGGATTCCGAATGGCTTTTTCACTAAGCATGTGTTTACGAGAAGTGCTTTGCGATGTTTAGCTCTTCGCGATCTTGCTAGACTCGACGGATTTCATATGTCTTCTCTATTAACGAATGGCACACAACAGGTTCATTACTTGCTGTCCTATAGTCCATAAACCGAAAACACAAAAAAATTCCAAACCCTAGTTTCGCATCTGTTATTTTCGTATGTTTTCTTAAGTCTTGATCCATTAGAATTTTGTTTACGTGATCTTTGTGTTCCCTCGCGTAACTGGATCTTGTGTCCCCATAAAACAAAAAAAAAGTAGATTCAATTTACTCTTGAAGTTGAGTCCGTGTCTACAGCTCCTCCCAGATCAATCTGAGTACAACCCTAGAATCCAATTCGGTTTTGGCTAGCTGTCCAGTTCCGAATCTGTTTGGAAGTTGTCATCCGAAAGCAACTCTAGGATAGGAGTTAGTGTTCACGTTGGTTTCCTTGAACACCATACACACGAGCTTCACTTATCTCCTTTGAATACTTGAGACTAGTCATTGATATTGCATTTATGGCTGCTCACGAAAACCACTCCACCGATCGAAAAAAAATTTCAATGTTTAGAGAGAGAGAGAGTGGTGAGCAAAAGTTCGATTGCGATGTTTGGCACTCTGAATCTGACGTTTGGCACTTCATTGACTTACCGGACAAGACGGATTCCATATGGCTTCCTTGTAAGCAATGGCACACAAGAGGAGCATTTGCGATGTTGGGCACTTTCGGTTGGGTTGCATGACTCGGGTGGATTCGAATGGCTTTTCACTAAGCATGTGTTCACGAGAAGTGCCTGCGATGTTTAAGCTCTTCGCAGTCTTGCTAGACTCGTCGGATTCCATATGTCTTCTCTATTAACGAATGGCACACAACGGGTTCATTACTTGTCGTCCTATAGTCCATAAACCGAAAACACAAAAAATCCAAACCCTAGTTTCGCATCTGTTATTTTCGTGAGTTTTCTTAAGTCTTGATCCATTAGAATTTTGTTTACGTCTTGATCTTTGTGTTCCCTCGCGAATCGGATCTTGTGTCCCCATAAAACAAAAAAAGTAGATTCAATTTACTCTTGAAGTTGAGTCCGTGTTCTGACTCCTCCCGGATCAACTGAGTACAACCCTAGAATCCAATTCGGTTTTGGCTAGCTGTCGATTCGAATCTGTTTGGAAGTTGCCATCCGAATCCAGCTGTAGTATAGGAGTTAGTGTTCACGTTGGTTTCCTTGAACACCATAGACACGAGCTTCACTTATCTCCTTTGAATACTTGAGACTAGTCATTGATATTGCATTTATGGCTGCTCCTGAAAACCACTCCAGCCGATCGAAAAATAATTTTCAATGTTTAGAGAGACAGAGAGAGTGGTGAGCAAAAAGTTCAGTTGCGATGTTTGGCACTCCTGAATACGACGTTTGGCACTTCATTGACTTACCAGACTCGCACGGATTCCATATGGCTTCCCTAGTAAGCAATGGCACAAAAGAGGAGCATTTGCGATGTTGGGCACTCGGTTGGGTTGCATGACTCGGGTGGATTCGAATGGCTTTTCACTAACCATGTGTTCACGAGAAGTGCCTGCGATGACAGCTCTTCGCGATCTTGCTAGACTCGCACGGATTCCATATGGCTTCTCTATTAACGAATGGCACACAACAGGTTCATTACTTGCTGTCCTATAGTCCATAAACCGAAAACACAAAAAAAATTCCAAACCCTAGTTTCGCATCTGTTATTTTCGTGAGTTTTCTTAAGTCTTGATCCATTAGAATTTTGTTTACGTGCTGATATTTGTGTTCCCTCGCGTAGCTGGATCTTGTGTCCCCATAAAACAAAAAAAAGTAGATTCAATTTACTCTTGAAGTTGAGTCCGTGTCTACAGCTCCTCCCAGATCAATCTGAGTACAACCCTAGAATCCAATTCGGTTTTGGCTAGCTGTCCAGTTCCGAATCTGTTTGGAAGTTGCCATCCGAAACCAGCTGTAGGATAGGAGTTAGTGTTCACGTTGGTTTCCTTGAACACCATACACACGAGCCTCACTTATCTCCTTTGAATACTTGAGACTAGTCGTTGATATTACATTTATGGCTGCTCCTTAAAACCACTCCAGCCGATCGAAAAAAAAAATTTCAAAGTTTAGAGAGAGAGAGAGAGAGTGGTGAGTAAAAAGTTCAGTTGCGATGTTTGGCACTCCTGAATACGACGTTTGGCACTTCATTGAATTACCAGACTCGCACGGATTCCATATGGCTTCCCTAGTAAGCAATGGCACACAAGAGGAGCATTTGCGATGTTGGGCACTCGGTTGGGTTGCATGACTCGGGTGGATTCGAATGGCTTTTCACTAAGCATGTGTTCACGAGAAGTGCCATGCGATGTTTAGCTCTTCGCAGTCTTGCTAGACTCGTACGGATTCCATATGGCTTCTCTATTAACGAATGGCACACAACAGGTTCATTACTTGCTGTCCTATAGTCCATAAACCGAAAACACAAAAAAAATTCCAAACCCTAGTTTCACATCATTATTTTCGTGAGTTTTCTTAAGTCTTGATCCATTAGAATTTTGTTTACGTGTTGATCTTTGTGTTCCCTCGCGAATCGGATCTTGTGTCCCCATAAAACAAAAAAAGTAGATTCAATTTACTCTTGAAGTTGAGTCCGTGTCTACAGCTCCTCCCAGATCAATCTGAGTACAACCCTAGAATCCAATTCGGTTTTGGCTAGCTGTCGATTCGAATCTGTTTGGAAGTTGCCATCCGAAACCGGTGTAGGATAGGAGTTAGTGTTCACGTTGGTTTCCTTGAACACCATACACACGAGCTTCACTTATCTCCTTTGAATACTTGAGACTAGTCGTTGATATTACATTTATGGCTGCTCCTGAAAACCACTCCAGCCGATCGAAAAAAAAAATTTCAAAGTTTAGAGAGAGAGAGTGGTGAGCAAAAAGTTCAGTTGCGATGTTTGGCACTCCTGAATACGACGTTTGGCACTTCATTGACTTACCAGACTCGCACGGATTCCATATGGCTTCCCTAGTAAGCAATGGCACACAAGAGGAGCATTTGCGATGTTGGGCACTCGGTTGGGTTGCATGACTCGGGTGGATTCCGAATGGCTTTTTCACTAAGCATGTGTTTACGAGAAGTGCACTGCGATGTTTCGCTCTTCACAGTCTTGCTAGACTCGTACGGATTCCATATGGCTTCTCTATTAACGAATGACACACAACAGGTTCATTACTTGCTGTCCTATAGTCCATAAACCGAAAACAAAAAAAAATTCCAAACCCTAGTTTCGCATCTGTTATTTTCGTGAGTTTTCTTAAGTCTTGATCCATTGGAATTTTGTTTACGTGCTGATCTTTGTGTTCCCTCGCGTAGCTGGATCTTGTGTCCCCATGAAACAAAAAAAAGTAGATTCAATTTACTCTTGAAGTTGAGTCGTGTCTCTGACTCCTCCCAGATCAATCTGAGTACAACCCTAGAATCCAATTCGGTTTTGGCTAGCTGTCCAATTCCGAATCTGTTTGGAAGTTGCCATCGAAACCGGTGTAGGATAGGAGTTAGTGTTCACGTTGGTTTCCTTGAACACCATACACACGAGCTTCACTTATCTCCTTTGAATACTTGAGACTAGTCATTGATATTGCATTTATGGCTGCTCCTGAAAACCACTCCAGCCGATCGAAAAACAAATTTCAAAGTTTAGAGAGAGAGAGAGTGGTGAGCAAAAGTTCGATTCGATGTTTGGCACTCCTGAATCGACGTTTGGCACTTCATTGACTTACCGGACTCAAGACGGATTCCATATGGCTTCCTAGTAAGCAATGGCACACAAGAGGAGCATTTGCGATGTTGGGCACTCGGTTGGGTTGCGTGACTCGGGTGGATTCCGAATGGCTTTTTCACTAAGCATGTGTTCACGAGAAGTGCACTGCGATGTTTCGCTCTTCGCAGTCTTGCTAGACTCGTACGGATTCCATATGTCTTCTCTATTAACGAATGGGACACAACAGGTTCATTACTTGCTGTCCTATAGTCCATAAACCGAAAACACAAAAAAAATTCCAAACCCTAGTTTCGCATCTGTTATTTTCGTGAGTTTTCTTAAGTCTTGATCCATTAGAATTTTGTTTACGTGCTGATCTTTGTGTTCCCTCGCGTAGCTGGATCTTGTGTCCCCATAAAACAAAAAAAAGTAGATTCAATTTACTCTTGAAGTTGAGTCCGTGTCTCTGACTCCTCCCAGATCAATCTGAGTACAACCCTAGAATCCAATTCGGTTTTGGCTAGCTGTCCAGTTCCGAATCTGTTTCAAAGTTGCCATCCGAAACCAACTGTAGGATAGGAGTTAGTGTTCACGTTGGTTTCCTTGAACACCATACACACGAGCCTCACTTATATCCTTTGAATACTTGAGACTAGTCATTGATATTGCATTTATGGCTGCTCCTGAAAACCACTCCAGCCGATCGAATTTTTTTTCAAAGTTTAGAGAGAGAGAGAGTGGTGAGCAAAAGTTCGATTCGATGTTTGGCACTCCTGAATCGACGTTTGGCACTTCATTGACTTACGGACTCAGACGGATTCCATATGGCTTCCTAGTAAGCAATGGCACACAAGAGGAGCATTTGCGATGTTGGGCACTCGGTTGGGTTGCATGACTCGGGTGGATTCGAATGGCTTTTCACTAAGCATGTGTTTACGAGAAGTGCCTTTGCGATGTTTAGCTCTTCGCATCTTGCTAGACTCGTCTGATTCCATATGGCTTCTCTATTAACGAATGGCACACAACAGGTTCATTACTTGCGTCCTATAGTCCATAAACCGAAAACACAAAAAAAATTCCAAACCCTAGTTTCGCATCTGTTATTTTCGTGAGTTTTCTTAAGTCTTGATCCATTAGAATTTTGTTTACGTCTTGATATTTGTGTTCCCTCGCGTAGCTGGATCTTGTGTCCCCATAAAACAAAAAAGTAGATTCAATTTACTCTTGAAGTTGAGTCCGTGTTCTGACTCCTCCCGGATCAATCTGCGTACAACCCTAGAATCCAATTCGGTTTTGGCTAGCTGTCCGATTCGAATCTGTTTGGAAGTTGCCATCCAAAACCGGTGTAGGATAGGAGTTAGTGTTCACGTTGGTTTCCTTGAACACCATACACACGAGCTTCACTTATCTCCTTTGAATACTTGAGACTAGTCATTGATATTGCATTTATGGCTGCTCCTGAAAACCACTCCAGTCGATCGAAAAATTTTTTTCAAAGTTTAGAGAGAGAGAGAGTGGTGAGCAAAAAGTTCAGTTGCGATGTTTGGCACTCCTGAATACGACGTTTGGCACTTCATTGACTTACCAGACTCGCACGGATTCCATATGGCTTCCCTAGTAAGCAATGGCACACAAGAGGAGCATTTGCGAGGTTGGGCACTCGGTTGGGTTGCATGACTGGGTGGATTCCAAATGGCTTTTCACTAACCATGTGTTTACTGAGAAGTGCATCATGCGATGTTTAGCTCTTCGCGATCTTGCTAGACTCGTACGGATTCCATATGGCTTCTCTATTAACGAATGGCACACAACATGTTCATTACTTGCTGTCCTATAGTCCATAAACCGAAAACACAAAAAAAAATTCCAAACCCTTGTTTCGCATCTGTTATTTTCGTGAGTTTTCTTAAGTCTTGATCCATTAGAATTTTGTTTACGTGCTGATCTTTGTGTTCCCTCGCGTAGCTGGATCTTGTGTCCCCATAAAACAAAAAAAAAGTAGATTCAATTTACACTTGAAGTTGAGTCCGTGTCTACAGCTCCTCCCAGATCAATCTGAGTACAACCCTAGAATCCAATTCGGTTTTGGCTAGCTGTCCAGTTCCGAATCGGTTTAGAAGTTGCCATCCGAAACCAGCTGTAGGATAGGAGTTAGTGTTCACGTTGGTTTCCTTGAACACCATACACACGAGCTTCACTTATCACCTTTGAATACTTGAGACTAGTCATTGATATTGCATTTGATGAGGACATCACTTCTTCGGATATACACAACACTCCTCCACTTGATATTCAAGGACCAATCACTAGAGCTCGCACCGACAATTGAATTCTGGTGAACTCGTTCCTAAGTACTTCTTTTGTTCATTTGAGAATCGATTACTACCTAATGATTTAATTATGATTAGGAACCATGGAGAGGATCAGGAAGTACTTGGAGAAGGGGTGCGAGGCGCACAAGTCCAGCAAGGGTGGTCAAATCATGTTGGATGTCCAACTCAAGCCACTTCGAATCCAATTCGGGTCAGGACCAGACTGCACTAAAGCGGACGCCCAGATCGCATCCGGACTCCGTTTTGGACGTTCCACATATGTATGGAAAGCTGAGAAGATAACCTTTCCAATGGCTCTGGTCTCATGTCAAAATTCCTTCTGTGTCAACGGGAATCGTCGAAACAAGTGGATGTTCAGAATCTGTCAGGGTGGCCGACTTCGAATCCAACTCGGAGTCCAGGACCAGGCTGCACTAAAATGGACGCCCAGATCGCATCCGGACTCCGTTTTGGACGTTCCACATATGTATGGAAAGCTGAGAAGATAACCTTTCCAATGGATCTGGTCCCATGTCAAAATTCCTTCTGAGTCGACGGGAATCGTCGAAGCAAGTGGACGTTCAGAATCTATCAGGGTGCTGCGACACCGTCTTTTAGGCCGTTCGCTTTGTATCGTGTTGGAGTCCATTAGGACGCGCCCAGGGTTTTACGCCCTTACTCCTTTATATACAGCCGCCACCCCCACCATTAGGGTTGGGTTTTGCTTAGATTAATTCTGTCTTTGAACAGTTTCGCCGTCATCGGTTTGTGAAACCCCAATTATCGAGTGCTTCATCAATATATCTGCAATTTGGTTGTGTTCTTCCTTGTTCTTGCTTGTGTTCTTCGATTCGTAGGCGAGGATTAGCCTTCTTGGCAAGGTCAACCGGGCAGCGCACGGTTGATAACCTGAGGAGACGTGGTGCTGCGATTGCGGGGTTCGGAACGTGCTGTTCGGAAGCCGGATCGATTTGTGTCGCGCCTCCACCAAATCGAACATATCCAGAACCTGTTGGAAGATCGGGACCCCGTTCCCATCAAGTGGTATCAGAGCTTCAGGTGTTCCTTCAGGTTCGCGTTACCCCTCCTTTGTTATTTTCGGTTTCGTCCTAGAGTCCATGAAAAAGCCCTACAAAAAAATTGTAGTCATAGGTTGTTTCCTGTCCTAGATCTCGTTTAGCCTTTGCACAAGTTGATTCCAGAGTCCGTAGTGTTGAGTTTGTGTCCTTAGTCGAGTTGTGTTGCTGGTTTAGATCGTGTTTTGTTTCGGTTTGTTTTGCTTCCGCTACCTTTCATACAAACCTAGTCGGATTGTCTTGCTTCCGCTACCTGTCATACAAACCCTAGCCGTCAATTTTTGTTTTCCCACCCATATCCCACCCTCTGTTTGAGTCATCCATCGTGTCTCGTGATTGCCCAACACCATCCCCCACGTTTCCCCGAGCTTCCGGCCCCAATTTTCACAGATTGATCCTACCCGATCGTAGTTTCGGCCACCACAAAAACCATAACTCGGAGGCCCTACTTCAAACAGCCATAACTTTTGCATACGGACTCGAAATCAGTTGATTTTTTTTTGAAATTGGGTGAAATTAAATTTTACATCCGAAACTCCCCAACGTTGTTGGGTTCGGCGAATTTATTTTCCCGAAATTCGGCCTGGAAAGTGTAGTACTCGCGCTCCGAAATTGAATCACCGAATTTACAGCACATTCATTATTTTCTGTAGGCCACTCCTTAAATCCGATTGAGTTGCAACTTTGTGTGGTTCCTATTTCTGTGCTCTGTTCTGTGAAAAAAATATAAAAAAAATACAAAAAAAAGAAAAATTTCGGCTATAGTAGAGAGGAGAGAGAGTGCTCTTGAGTGGCCGCAAAAAAAAAAGAAGAAAAGAAGAAAAACCTGACAGAGCACAGTTTTAGGTGCCAACAATTTATTTGTTTTGTGCTTATGCTGAATTGAGCTTCTCAGTGCCTGGCCATCTTTGTTGCTGTCGTTGCTTTCATATTCTGTTTTTGACTCCTTGTTCATCATCTCATACTTGATATAGGACACATTTAGGCCAGCAACTAGGACCATACTTTGGACATTTATTCAGCATTACTATCTGTTATTGATTTGTGTCCCACTGACATATTTGGCCTTCCAAACTCCAAATATCTACTTCTGGATAGCACAGTTTGACCTTGCAATCGTACCCACGCTCGACAAGGTATCACGAACCAGCCACCGGTTGTACCACCCGCTGCTTTGGTAAGCACACTTGTAAGAGCTTGGTAAGCCACTTCCTTTGCGGGTTCCCACTCCCCTTCCTTTGTAGTTGATAGGGATCATCCTTTTGTTTTCCCTGTATTTCCACTAACCATGGCAGGAAACGAAGAGGATGGGACACCGGTCGATTTCAACGAGTGTGTTAGTCGCGGCCAGCTACAAGCTGCGCTCGACAAACAAAACGCTTCACTCACTGATCTCGGCGCGAGATTGGACACCATCGTCGCCGCCATTACCCAGTTGAACACCACGGAAGGCATTGGCGGGTGGGCGGCGGATGGTCGACCTCACTGGTCGGATGGACACATTGGAGGCACGCCTACCACCTGTCAATGACGGCCATCATCATGATGACGCCACAGAGTATGATGCAGATGGCAACATTGATCGACTACGTCATCGCCTTCAGCAAAACCGACATGGTATGGGAGGTAATAACCAGAACCGTCATGGTAACGATGACCCTTTTGCTAAAGTCAAGTTTACCATCCCATCTTTTTCTGGTCTTTATGATGCTGAAATATATCTTGATTGGGAGATGACGGTTGAGCAGAAGTTTAACTCTCACTTAGTTCCTGAGCAACATAGAGTTAGACAAGCTACTAGTGAGTTTAAGGACTTTGCTATTATCTGGTGGAATGAACTAAGTACCATGCGCTTACAACCTGATACATGGGAGGCGGTTAAAGAAGCTATGCATAATCGTTTTGTTCCTCCCTCATATAAACTTGAATTGAGAAAAAAATTGCAGCGCTTAGAACAAGGTGATAGTTCTGTTCAAGACTATTATGCTGAGCTTCAAAAGGGTATGGTGCGTTGTGGGGTTGTTGAGGACATGGAGGATAAGATTTGTCGTTTCTACGGGGTTCTGGCGTGAAATTCAGGACATTGTTGATTATAAAGAATTTTCTCGTCAACCAGTTGTTCCACCTTGCTATGCTTGCGAAAAAGAATTGCGGGGCGCTACGTAATCAGCTAAGGCACGCACCGGACGACCCTTCTACACGCCATGACGACTACATCGACGGAACTGCCCAAGTCTTCTTGAGTTTTCGCTCGCGCTCCACCACCGTGAACAAGATGGCAGCGGTGCCACGAAGCCACCTTCCACGACACGCCTTGCAGATTCTACAAAAATTCCTTGCGGGGTCCGGCTAAGAGTTCTTCTTCCGTGGCTTCAACGGGCGCTCCTCCGGCATTCAGTGCCACCGCTGCCATGGACTTGGTCATGTGCAGAAGAATTGCCCTAGCCAACGGGCATACATCGCCACGTAAGATGGAGGCTACATCGACGCCGGATGTCGAGGAGGATGATGATGTTCCGCTGCCTCGGACGACAATGGCGGTGGTGATGACGACCTCGTCCCTGGTGGGCGCCCACAGCGATGCTATGGAGCATCATTGTGCAACGCGTCCTCAGCACGCAGGTACAACAACCCGATAAACTTCAACACCATAATTTGTTTCAAACCTTCTTTGCAATCAAGAACCGGCGTGCACGTGTCATCATTGATGGAGGAAGTTGCAACAACTTGGTGAGTTTTGATTTGGTCAAGAAGCTTGGCTTGACCACGCGACCGTATCCACATCCATACCATATTCAATGGTTAAATGACTCTGGAAAAGCTAAGGTAATGCAAACATGCCGAGTCCATTTTTCCGTTGGTGCTTATGTTGATCATGTTGATTGTGATGTGGTTCCCATGCAAGCATGCTCTCTTTTATTGGGTCGACCTTGGGAATTTGATAATGATGCTTTACACCATGGTAGTAGTAACACATACACTTTTATGCATAAGGGAAAGAAAGTTACTTTACTGCCTTTGACCCCAGCTGAGATTATAGAGGCCGATAGGGCGAGAGCTGCTGCTACTAATGATCCAAAGGAACATGATAAATCTGAAAAACAGCAAGTACTCCATTTGAAAAATTCTGTTATGCTTGCCACAAAATCAGACCTTGCTGCAGTTGATGAAGTTAATAATACATGCTATGCTTTTGTGTGCAAAGATGCTTTATTTTCTCTTGATAGCATTTTTGTTGTTGTGTATCGTTTTTCTAAGATGACTCACTTTATACCATGTCATAAAACCGATGATGCCGTTCATATTGCTGACCTCTTTTTTAAAGAGATAGTTTGTTTGCATGGTATGCCTTCTACTATTGTTTCAGATCGTGATGTCAAGTTCTTGAGTCACTTTTGGCGTACTCTATGGAACAAGTTGGGTACAAAGTTGTTGTTCTCTACCACATGTCACCCACAAACTGATGGCCAAACCGAGGTGGTGAACCGCACATTGTCTACCATGTTGAGAGCTATTTTGAAGAACAATTTGAAGCTGTGGGAAGAGTGTTTGCCGCATGTTGAGTTCGCATATAATCGAGCGGAACACTCCACCACCAAGGTAAGTCCTTTTCAGGTAGTGTATGGATTCAATCCCCGTGGCCCTATTGATATTTTACCTTTGCCTACTAGTGAGAGGGTTCATAATGATGCTAAGGAGCGTGCTGATTTTATTATCAAAATGCAAGAGACTACTAAGGCAAACATTGAAAAGATGAATGAAAATATAGGATTCTTGGTAGTAAAGGTAGAAAGGAAGTTAAACTTGAACCGGGTGATTTTGTTTGGTTGCACTTACGAAAGGATAGATTTCCTGAGTTAAGAAAGTCAAAATTGATGCCTAGAGCTGCTGGTCCTTTTAAGATAGTTGAGAAGCTAAATGATAATGCATATAAACTTGAGTTTCCTCCCGAGTTTGGGGTTAGTCCCACCTTTAACATTTCAGATTTGAAGCCATACTTGGGAGAAGAAAATGAGGCCGAGTTGAGGACAACTCCGCTTCAAGAGGGGGAGGATGATGAGGACATCACTTCTTCGGATATACACAACACTCCTCCACTTGATATTCAAGGACCAATCACTAGAGCTCGCGCCCGACAATTGAATTTACAGGTGAACTCGTTCCTAAGTACTTCTTTTTGTTCATTTGAGAATCGATTACTACCTAATGATTTAATTATGATTAGGAACCATGGAGAGGATCAGGAAGTACTTGGAGAAGGGGTACGAGGCGCACAAGTCCAGCAAGGGTGGTCAAATCATGTTGGATGTCCAACTCAAGCCACTTCGAATCCAATTCGGAGTCCAGGACCAGACTGCACTAAAACGGACGCCCAGATCGCATCCGGACTCCGTTTTGGACGTTCCACATATGTATGGAAAGCTGAGAAGATAACCTTTCCAATGGCTCTGGTCTCATGTCAAAATTCCTTCTGTGTCAACGGGAATCGTCGAAACAAGTGGATGTTCAGAATCTGTCAGGGTGGCCGACTTCGAATCCAACTCGGAGTCCAGGACCAGGCTGCACTAAAATGGACGCCCAGATCGCATCCGGACTCCGTTTTGGACGTTCCACATATGTATGGAAAGCTGAGAAGATAACCTTTCCAATGGATCTGGTCCCATGTCAAAATTCCTTCTGAGTCGACGGGAATCGTCGAAGCAAGTGGACGTTCAGAATCTATCAGGGTGCTGCGACACCGTCTTTTAGGCCGTTCGGCTTTGTATCGTGTTGGAGTCCATTATGACGCGCCCAGGGTTTTACACGCCCCTTACTCCTTTATATACAGCCGCCACCCCCACCATTAGGGTTGGGTTTTGCTTAGATTAATTCTGTCTTTGAACAGTTTCGCCGTCATCGGTTTGTGAAACCCCAATTATCGAGTGCTTCATCAATATATCTGCAATTTGGTTGTGTTCTTCCTTGTTCTTGCTTGTGTTCTTGATTCGTGGCGAGATTAGCCTTCTTGGCAAGGTCAACCGGCAGCGCACGGTTGATAACCTGAGGAGACGTGGTGCTGCGATTGCGGGGTTCGGAACGTGTTGTTCGGAGCGGATCGATTTGTGTCGCGCCTCCACCAAATCGAACATATCCAGAACCTGTTGGAAGATCGGGACCCCGTTCCCATCAGCATTTATGGCTGCTCCTGAAATCCACTCCAGCCGATCGAAATTTTTTTTTCAAAGTTTAGAGAGAGAGAGAGAGTGGTGAGCAAAAAGTTCAGTTGTGATGTTTGGCACTCCTGAATACGATGTTTGGCACTTCATTGACTTACCAGACTCGCACGGATTCCATATGGCTTCCCTAGTAAGCAATGGCACACAAGAGGAGCATTTGCGATGTTGGGCACTCGGTTGGGTTGCATGACTCGGGTGGATTCCGAATGGCTTTTTCACTAAGCATGTGTTTACGAGAAGTGCACTGCGATGTTTCGCTCTTCGCAGTCTTGCTAGACTCGTACGGATTCCATATGGCTTCTCTATTAACGAATGGCACACAACAGGTTCATTACTTGCTGTCCTATAGTCCATAAACCGAAAACACAAAAAAAATTCCAAACCCTAGTTTCGCATCTGTTATTTTCGTGAGTTTTCTTAAGTCTTGATCCATTAGAATTTTGTTTACGTGCTGATCTTTGTGTTCCCTCGCGTAGCTGGATCTTGTGTCCCCATAAAACAAAAAAAAGTAGATTCAATTTACTCTTGAAGTTGAGTCCGTGTCTACAGCTCCTCCTAGATCAATCTGAGTACAACCCTAGAATCCAATTCGGTTTTGGCTAGATGTCCAGTTCCGAATCTGTTTGAAAGTTGCCATCCGAAACCAAGCGTAGGATAGGAGTTAGTGTTCACGTTGGTTTCCTTGAACACCATACACACGAGCTTCACTTATCTCCTTTGAATACTTGAGACTAGTCATTGATATTGCATTTATGGCTGCTCCCGAAAACCACTCCAATCGATCGAAATTTTTTCAAAGTTTAGAGAGAGAGAGTGGTGAGCAAAAGTTCGATTCGATGTTTGGCACTCCTGAATACGACGTTTGGCACTTCATTGACATACCAGACTCGCACGGATTCCATATGGCTTCCCTTGTAAGCAATGGCACACAAGAGGAGCATTGCGATGTTGGGCACTCGGTTGGGTTGCATGACTCGGGTGGATTTCGAATGGCTTTTCACTAAGCATGTGTTTACGAGAAGTGCATGCGATGTTTAAGCTCTTCGCATCTTGCTAGACTCGCACGGATTCCATATGGCTTCTCTATTAACGAATGGCACACAACGGGTTCATTACTTGTCTGTCCTATAGTCCATAAACCGAAAACACAAAAAATTCCAAACCCTAGTTTCGCATCTGTTATTTTCGTGAGTTTTCTTAAGTCTTGATCCATTAGAATTTTGTTTACGTGCTGATCTTTGTGTTCCCTCGCGTAACTGGATCTTGTGTCCCCATAAAACAAAAAAAGTATATTCAATTTACTCTTGAAGTTGAGTCCGTGTTCTGACTCCTCCCGGATCAATGAGTACAACCCTAGAATCCAATTCGGTTTGGCTAGATGTCCAGTTCGAATCTGTTTGAAAGTTGCCATCCAAACCAATCTGTAGGATAGGAGTTAGTGTTCACGTTGGTTTCCTTGAACACCATACACGAGCTTCACTTATCTCCTTTGAATACTTGAGACTAGTCATTGATATTGCATTTATGGCTGCTCACGAAAACCACTCGGTCGATCGAATTTTTTTCAAAGTTTAGAGAGAGAGAGTGGTGAGCAAAAGTTCGATTGCGATGTTTGGCACTCCGAATCGACGTTTGGCACTTCATTGACTTACCAGTCGCACAGATTCCATATGGCTTCCTAGTAAGCAATGGCACACAAGAGGAGCATTTGCGATGTTGGGCACTCGGTTGGGTTGCATGACTCGGGTGGATTCGAATGGCTTTTCACTAAGCATGTGTTTACGAGAAGTGCTTTGCGATGACAGCTCTTCGCGATCTTGCTAGACTCGCACGGATTCCATATGGCTTTCTATTAACGAATGGCACACAACAGGTTCATTACTTGTCGTCCTATAGTCCATAAACCGAAAACACAAAAAAAATTCCAAACCCTAGTTTCGCATCTGTTATTTTCGTGAGTTTTCTTAAGTCTTGATCCATTAGAATTTTGTTTACGTGCTGATCTTTGTGTTCCCTCGCGTAGCTGGATCTTGTGTCCCCATAAAACAAAAAAGTAGATTCAATTCACTCTTGAAGTTGAGTCCGTGTCTGACTCCCCGGATCAACTGAGTACAACCCTAGAATCCAATTCGGTTTTGGCTAGCTGTCCGATTCGAATCTGTTTGGAAGTTGCCATCCAAACCAAGCGTAGGATAGGAGTTAGTGTTCACGTTGGTTTCCTTGAACACCATACACACGAGCTTCACTTATCTCCATTGAATACTTGAGACTAGTCATTGATATTGCATTTATGGCTGCTCCTGAAAACCACTCCAGCCGATCGAAATTTTTTTTCAAAGTTTAGAGAGAGAGAGAGTGGTGAGCAAAAAGTTCAGTTGCGATGTTTGGCACTCCTGAATACGACGTTTGGCACTTCATTGACTTACCGCACTCAAGACGGATTCCATATGGCTTCCTAGTAAGCAATGGCACACAAGAGGAGCATTTGCGAGGTTGGGCACTCGGTTGGGTTGCATGACTCGGGTGGATTCGAATGGCTTTTTCACTAACCATGTGTTTACGAGAAGTGCACTGCGATGTTTCGCTCTTGCGATCTTGCTAGACTCGTCTGATTCCATATGGCTTCTCTATTAACGAATGGCACACAACAGGTTCATTACTTGCTGTCCTATAGTCCATAAACCGAAAACACAAAAAAAATTCCAAACCCTAGTTTCGCATCTGTTATTTTCGTGAGTTTTCTAAAGTCTTGATCCATTAGAATTTTGTTTACGTGCTGATCTTTGTGTTCCCTCGCGTAGCTGGATCTTGTATCCCCATAAAACAAAAAAAAGTAGATTCAATTTACTCTTGAAGTTGAGTCCGTGTTCTGACTCCTCCCGGATCAATCGAGTACAACCCTAGAATCCAATTCGGTTTTGGCTAGATGTCGATTCGAATCTGTTTGAAAGTTGCCATCGAAACCAAGCGTAGGATAGGAGTTAGTGTTCACGTTGGTTTCCTTGAACACCATACACACGAGCTTCACTTATCTCCTTTGAATACTTGAGACTAGTCATTGATATTGCATTTATGGCTGCTCCTGAAAACCACTCCAGTCGATCGAAATTTTTTTTTCAAAGTTTAGAGAGAGAGAGAGAGTGGTGAGCAAAAAGTTCAGTTGCGATGTTTGGCACTCCTGAATACGACGTTTGGCACTTCATTGACTTACCAGAGTCGCACGGATTCCATATGGCTTCCCTAGTAAGCAATGGCACACAAGAGGAGCATTTGCGATGTTGGGCACTCGGTTGGGTTGCATGACTCGGGTGGATTCGAATGGCTTTTTCACTAAGCATGTGTTTACGAGAAGTGCATGCGATGTTTCGCTCTTCAGCGATCTTGCTAGACTCGCACGGATTCCATATGGCTTCTCTATTAACGAATGGCACACAACAGTTCATTACTTGCGTCCTATAGTCCATAAACCGAAAACACAAAAAATTCCAAACCCTAGTTTCAGCATCTGTTATTTTCGTGAGTTTTCTTAAGTCTTGATCCATTAGAATTTTGTTTACGTGCTGATCTTTGTGTTCCCTCGCGTAGCTGGATCTTGTGTCCCCATAAAACAAAAAAAAGTAGATTCAATTCACTCTTGAAGTTGAGTCCGTGTCTCTGACTCCTCCCGGATCAACTGAGTACAACCCTAGAATCCAATTCGGTTTTGGCTAGCTGTCCGATTCGAATCTGTTTGGAAGTTGCCATCCAAACCAAGCTGTAGGATAGGAGTTAGTGTTCACGTTGGTTTCCTTGAACACCATACACACGAGCTTCACTTATCTCCATTGAATACTTGAGACTAGTCATTGATATTGCATTTATGGCTGCTCACGAAAACCACTCCACCGATCGAAATTTTTTTTCAAAGTTTAGAGAGAGAGAGAGTGGTGAGCAAAAGTTCGATTGCGATGTTTGGCACTCTGAATCTGACGTTTGGCACTTCATTGACTTACCGGACTCAGACGGATTCCATATGGCTTCCTAGTAAGCAATGGCACACAAGAGGAGCATTTGCGAGGTTGGGCACTCGGTTGGGTTGCATGACTCGGGTGGATTCGAATGGCTTTTCACTAACCATGTGTTTACGAGAAGTGCAGCGATGTTTAGCTCTTCGCGATCTTGCTAGACTCGCACGGATTCCATATGGCTTCTCTATTAACGAATGGCACACAACAGTTCATTACTTGTCGTCCTATAGTCCATAAACCGAAAACACAAAAAAAATTCCAAACCCTAGTTTCGCATCTGTTATTTTCGTGAGTTTTCTAAAGTCTTGATCCATTAGAATTTTGTTTACGTGTTGATCTTTGTGTTCCTCGCGTAGCTGGATCTTGTGTCCCCATAAAACAAAAAAAGTAGATTCAATTTACTCTTGAAGTTGAGTCCGTGTCTCTGACTCCTCCCGGATCAATCTGAGTACAACCCTAGAATCCAATTCGGTTTTGGCTAGATGTCCGATTCGAATCTGTTTGAAAGTTGCCATCCGAAACCAAGCGTAGGATAGGAGTTAGTGTTCACGTTGGTTTCCTTGAACACCATACACACGAGCTTCACTTATCTCCTTTGAATACTTGAGACTAGTCATTGATATTGCATTTATGGCTGCTCCTGAAAACCACTCCAGTCGATCGAAATTTTTTTTTCAAAGTTTAGAGAGAGAGAGTGGTGAGCAAAAGTTCGATTCGATGTTTGGCACTCTGAATCACGACGTTTGGCACTTCATTGACTTACCGGACTCACACGGATTCCATATGGCTTCCCTAGTAAGCAATGGCACACAAGAGGAGCATTTGCGATGTTGGGCACTCGGTTGGGTTGCATGACTCGGGTGGATTCCGAATGGCTTTTTCACTAAGCATGTGTTTACGAGAAGTGCACTGCGATGTTTAGCTCTTCGCAGATCTTGCTAGACTCGCACGGATTCCATATGGCTTTCTATTAACGAATGGCACACAACAGGTTCATTACTTGCTGTCCTATAGTCCATAAACCGAAAACACAAAAAAAATTCCAAACCCTAGTTTCGCATCTGTTATTTTCGTGAGTTTTCTTAAGTCTTGATCCATTAGAATTTTGTTTACGTGCTGATCTTTGTGTTCCCTCGCGTAGCTGGATCTTGTGTCCCCATAAAACAAAAAAAAGTAGATTCAATTCACTCTTGAAGTTGAGTCCGTGTCTACAGCTCCTCCCAGATCAATCTGAGTACAACCCTAGAATCCAATTCGGTTTTGGCTAGCTGTCGATTCGAATCTGTTTGGAAGTTGCCATCCAAACCAAGCTGTAGGATAGGAGTTAGTGTTCACGTTGGTTTCCTTGAACACCATACACACGAGCTTCACTTATCTCCTTTGAATACTTGAGACTAGTCATTGATATTGCATTTATGGCTGCTCCTGAAAACCACTCCAGCCGATCGAAATTTTTTTTTCAAAGTTTAGAGAGAGAGAGAGTGGTGAGCAAAAAGTTCAGTTGCGATGTTTGACACTCCTGAATACGACGTTTGGCACTTCATTGACTTACCAGACTCGCACGGATTCCATATGGCTTCCCTAGTAAGCAATGGCACACAAGAGGAGCATTTGCGAGGTTGGGCACTCGGTTGGGTTGCATGACTCGGGTGGATTCGAATGGCTTTTCACTAACCATGTGTTTACGAGAAGTGCATTGCGATGTTTCGCTCTTCAGATCTTGCTAGACTCGTCGGATTCCATATGGCTTCTCTATTAACGAATGGCACACAACAGGTTCATTACTTGTCGTCCTATAGTCCATAAACCGAAAACACAAAAAATTCCAAACCCTAGTTTCGCATCTGTTATTTTCGTGAGTTTTCTAAAGTCTTGATCCATTAGAATTTTGTTTACGTGTTGATCTTTGTGTTCCTCGCGTAGCTGGATCTTGTGTCCCCATAAAACAAAAAAGTAGATTCAATTTACTCTTGAAGTTGAGTCCGTGTTCACTCCTCCCAGATCAATCTGAGTACAACCCTAGAATCCAATTCGGTTTTGGCTAGATGTCCAGTTCCGAATCTGTTTGAAAGTTGCCATCCGAAACCAACTGTAGGATAGGAGTTAGTGTTCACGTTGGTTTCCTTGAACACCATACACACGAGCTTCACTTATCTCCTTTGAATACTTGAGACTAGTCATTGATATTGCATTTATGGCTGCTCACGAAACCACTCGATCGATCGAAATTTTTTTCAAAGTTTAGAGAGAGAGAGAGTGGTGAGCAAAAAGTTCAGTTGCGATGTTTGGCACTCCTGAATACGACGTTTGGCACTTCATTGACTTACCGGACTACATACGGATTCCATATGGCTTCCTAGTAAGCAATGGCACACAAGAGGAGCATTTGCGATGTTGGGCACTCGGTTGGGTTGCATGACTCGGGTGGATTCCGAATGGCTTTTTCACTAAGCATGTGTTTACGAGAAGTGCACTGCGATGTTTCGCTCTTCGCAGTCTTGCTAGACTCGTACGGATTCCATATGGCTTCTCTATTAACGAATGGCACACAACATGTTCATTACTTGTCGTCCTATAGTCCATAAACCAAAAACACAAAAAAATTCCAAACCCTTGTTTCGCATCTGTTATTTTCGTGAGTTTTCTTAAGTCTTGATCCATTAGAATTTTGTTTACGTGCTGATCTTTGTGTTCCCTCGCGTAGCTGGATCTTGTGTCCCCATAAAACAAAAAAAAGTAGATTCAATTTACACTTGAAGTTGAGTCCGTGTCTACAGCTCCTCCCAGATCAATCTGAGTACAACCCTAGAATCCAATTCGGTTTTGGCTAGCTGTCCAGTTCCGAATCGGTTTAGAAGTTGCCATCCGAAACCAGCTGTAGGATAGGAGTTAGTGTTCACGTTGGTTTCCTTGAACACCATACACACGAGCTTCACTTATCACCTTTGAATACTTGAGACTAGTCATTGATATTGCATTTATGGCTGCTCCTGAAAACCACTCCAGCCGATCGAAATTTTTTTTTCAAAGTTTAGAGAGAGAGAGAGAGTGGTGAGCAAAAAGTTCAGTTGTGATGTTTGGCACTCCTGAATACGATGTTTGGCACTTCATTGACTTACCAGACTCGCACGGATTCCATATGGCTTCCCTAGTAAGCAATGGCACACAAGAGGAGCATTTGCGATGTTGGGCACTCGGTTGGGTTGCATGACTCGGGTGGATTTGAATGGCTTTTCACTAAGCATGTGTTTACGAGAAGTGCCTTTGCGATGTTTAGCTCTTCAGATCTTGCTAGACTCGCACGGATTCCATATGGCTTCTCTATTAACGAATGGCACACAACGGGTTCATTACTTGTCGTCCTATAGTCCATAAACCGAAAACACAAAAAAAATTCCAAACCCTAGTTTCGCATCTGTTATTTTCGTGAGTTTTCTTAAGTCTTGATCCATTAGAATTTTGTTTACGTGCTGATCTTTGTGTTCCCTCAGAGCTGGATCTTGTGTCCCCATAAAACAAAAAAGTAGATTCAATTTACTCTTGAAGTTGAGTCCGTGTCTCTGACTCCTCCCGGATCAATCTGAGTACAACCCTAGAATCCAATTCGGTTTTGGCTAGATGTCCATTCGAATCTGTTTGAAAGTTGCCATCCGAAACCAACTGTAGGATAGGAGTTAGTGTTCACGTTGGTTTCCTTGAACACCATACACACGAGCTTCACTTATCTCCTTTGAATACTTGAGACTAGTCATTGATATTGCATTTATGGCTGCTCCTGAAAACCACTCCAGTCGATCGAAATTTTTTTTTCAAAGTTTAGAGAGAGAGAGAGAGTGGTGAGCAAAAAGTTCAGTTGCGATGTTTGGCACTCCTGAATACGACGTTTGGCACTTCATTGACTTACCAGACTCGCACGGATTCCATATGGCTTCCCTAGTAAGCAATGGCACACAAGAGGAGCATTTGCGATGTTGGGCACTCGGTTGGGTTGCATGACTCGGGTGGATTCCGAATGGCTTTTTCACTAAGCATGTGTTTACGAGAAGTGCATTGCGATGTTTAGCTCTTAGCATCTTGCTAGACTCGCACGGATTCCATATGGCTTTCTATTAACGAATGGCACACAACAGGTTCATTACTTGCTGTCCTATAGTCCATAAACCGAAAACACAAAAAAAATTCCAAACCCTAGTTTCGCATCTGTTATTTTCGTGAGTTTTCTTAAGTCTTGATCCATTAGAATTTTGTTTACGTGCTGATCTTTGTGTTCCCTCGCGTAGCTGGATCTTGTGTCCCCATAAAACAAAAAAAAGTAGATTCAATTCACTCTTGAAGTTGAGTCCGTGTTCTGACTCCTCCCAGATCAATCTGAGTACAACCCTAGAATCCAATTCGGTTTTGGCTAGCTGTCCAGTTCCGAATCTGTTTGGAAGTTGCCATCCGAAACCAACTGTAGGATAGGAGTTAGTGTTCACGTTGGTTTCCTTGAACACCATACACACGAGCTTCACTTATCTCCATTGAATACTTGAGACTAGTCATTGATATTGCATTTATGGCTGCTCCTGAAAACCACTCCAGCCGATCGAAATTTTTTTTTCAAAGTTTAGAGAGAGAGAGTGGTGAGCAAAAGTTCGATTGCGATGTTTGGCACTCTGAATCGACGTTTGGCACTTCATTGACTTACCAGACTCGCACGGATTCCATATGGCTTCCCTAGTAAGCAATGGCACACAAGAGGAGCATTTGCGAGGTTGGGCACTCGGTTGGGTTGCATGACTCGGGTGGATTCCGAATGGCTTTTTCACTAACCATGTGTTTACGAGAAGTGCACTGCGATGTTTCGCTCTTCGCAGTCTTGCTAGACTCGTACGGATTCCATATGGCTTCTCTATTAACGAATGGCACACAACAGGTTCATTACTTGCTGTCCTATAGTCCATAAACCGAAAACACAAAAAATTCCAAACCCTAGTTTACATCTGTTATTTTCGTGAGTTTTCTAAAGTCTTGATCCATTAGAATTTTGTTTACGTGCTGATCTTTGTGTTCCCTCGCGTAGCTGGATCTTGTGTCCCCATAAAACAAAAAAAAGTAGATTCAATTTACTCTTGAAGTTGAGTCCGTGTCTACAGCTCCTCCCAGATCAATCTGAGTACAACCCTAGAATCCAATTCGGTTTTGGCTAGATGTCCAGTTCCGAATCTGTTTGAAAGTTGCCATCCGAAACCAACTGTAGGATAGGAGTTAGTGTTCACGTTGGTTTCCTTGAACACCATACACACGAGCTTCACTTATCTCCTTTGAATACTTGAGACTAGTCATTGATATTGCATTTATGGCTGCTCACGAAAACCACTCCGATCGATCGAAATTTTTTTCAAAGTTTAGAGAGAGAGAGTGGTGAGCAAAAAGTTCAGTTGCGATGTTTGGCACTCCTGAATACGACGTTTGGCACTTCATTGACTTACCAGACTCGCACGGATTCCATATGGCTTCCCTAGTAAGCAATGGCACACAAGAGGAGCATTTGCGATGTTGGGCACTCGGTTGGGTTGCATGACTCGGGTGGATTCCGAATGGCTTTTTCACTAAGCATGTGTTTACGAGAAGTGCACTGCGATGTTTCGCTCTTCGATCTTGCTAGACTCGTCACGGATTCCATATGGCTTCTCTATTAACGAATGGCACACAACATGTTCATTACTTGCTGTCCTATAGTCCATAAACCAAAAACACAAAAAAAAATTCCAAACCCTTGTTTCGCATCTGTTATTTTCGTGAGTTTTCTTAAGTCTTGATCCATTAGAATTTTGTTTACGTGTTGATCTTTGTGTTCCCTCGCGTAGTGGATCTTGTGTCCCCATAAAACAAAAAAGTAGATTCAATTTACACTTGAAGTTGAGTCCGTGTCTACAGCTCCTCCCAGATCAATCTGAGTACAACCCTAGAATCCAATTCGGTTTTGGCTAGCTGTCCAGTTCCGAATCGGTTTAGAAGTTGCCATCCGAAACCAGCTGTAGGATAGGAGTTAGTGTTCACGTTGGTTTCCTTGAACACCATACACACGAGCTTCACTTATCACCTTTGAATACTTGAGACTAGTCATTGATATTGCATTTATGGCTGCTCCTGAAAACCACTCCAGCCGATCGAAATTTTTTTTTCAAAGTTTAGAGAGAGAGAGTGGTGAGCAAAAAGTTCAGTTGCGAGGTTTGGCACTCCCGAATACGATGTTTGGCTCTTCATTGACTTACCAGACTCGCACGGATTCCATATGGCTTCCTAGTAAGCAATGGCACACAAGAGGAGCATTTGCGATGTTGGGCACTCGGTTGGGTTGCATGACTCGGGTGGATTTCGAATGGCTTTTTCACTAAGCATGTGTTTACGAGAAGTGCATGCGATGACAGCTCTTGCGTCTTGCTAGACTCGCACGGATTCCATATGGCTTCTCTATTAACGAATGGCACACAACAGGTTCATTACTTGTCGTCCTATAGTCCATAAACCGAAAACACAAAAAATTCCAAACCCTAGTTTCGCATCTGTTATTTTCGTGAGTTTTCTTAAGTCTTGATCCATTAGAATTTTGTTTACGTCTTGATCTTTGTGTTCCCTCGCGTAGCTGGATCTTGTGTCCCCATAAAACAAAAAAAGTAGATTCAATTTACTCTTGAAGTTGAGTCCGTGTTCTGACTCCTCCCGGATCAATCGAGTACAACCCTAGAATCCAATTCGGTTTTGGCTAGATGTCCGATTCGAATCTGTTTGAAAGTTGCCATCCGAAACCAATCTGTAGGATAGGAGTTAGTGTTCACGTTGGTTTCCTTGAACACCATACACACGAGCTTCACTTATCTCCTTTGAATACTTGAGACTAGTCATTGATATTGCATTTATGGCTGCTCCCGAAAACCACTCATCGATCGAAATTTTTTTCAAAGTTTAGAGAGAGAGAGAGTGGTGAGCAAAAGTTCGATTGCGATGTTTGGCACTCCGAATCGACGTTTGGCACTTCATTGACTTACCGGATCAAGACGGATTCCATATGGCTTCCTAGTAAGCAATGGCACACAAGAGGAGCATTTGCGATGTTGGGCACTCGGTTGGGTTGCATGACTGGGTGGATTCGAATGGCTTTTTCACTAAGCATGTGTTTACGAGAAGTGCACTGCGATGTTTCGCTCTTCGCAGTCTTGCTAGACTCGTACGGATTCCATATGGCTTCTATTAACGAATGGCACACAACGGGTTCATTACTTGTCGTCCTATAGTCCATAAACCGAAAACACAAAAAATTCCAAACCCTAGTTTCGCATCTGTTATTTTCGTGAGTTTTCTTAAGTCTTGATCCATTAGAATTTTGTTTACGTGCTGATCTTTGTGTTCCCTCGCGTAGCTGGATCTTGTGTCCCCATAAAACAAAAAAAAGTAGATTCAATTCACTCTTGAAGTTGAGTCCGTGTTCTGACTCCTCCCGGATCAATGAGTACAACCCTAGAATCCAATTCGGTTTTGGCTAGCTGTCCAGTTCCGAATCTGTTTGGAAGTTGCCATCCGAAACCAACTGTAGGATAGGAGTTAGTGTTCACGTTGGTTTCCTTGAACACCATACACACGAGCTTCACTTATCTCCATTGAATACTTGAGACTAGTCATTGATATTGCATTTATGGCTGCTCCTGAAAACCACTCCAGCCGATCGAAAATTTTTTTTCAAAGTTTAGAGAGAGAGAGAGAGTGGTGAGCAAAAAGTTCAGTTGCGATGTTTGGCACTCCTGAATACGACGTTTGGCACTTCATTGACTTACCAGACTCAAGACGGATTCCATATGGCTTCCTAGTAAGCAATGGCACACAAGAGGAGCATTTGCGAGGTTGGGCACTCGGTTGGGTTGCATGACTCGGGTGGATTCGAATGGCTTTTCACTAACCATGTGTTTACGAGAAGTGCCTGCGATGTTTCGCTCTTGTGATCTTGCTAGACTCGTCTGATTCCATATGGCTTCTCTATTAACGAATGGCACACAACAGGTTCATTACTTGTCTGTCCTATAGTCCATAAACCGAAAACACAAAAATTCCAAACCCTAGTTTCGCATCTGTTATTTTCGTGAGTTTTCTAAAGTCTTGATCCATTAGAATTTTGTTTACGTCTTGATCTTTGTGTTCCCTCGCGTGGCGGATCTTGTGTCCCCATAAAACAAAAAAAGTAGATTCAATTTACTCTTGAAGTTGAGTCCGTGTCTCTGACTCCTCCCGGATCAATGAGTACAACCCTAGAATCCAATTCGGTTTTGGCTAGATGTCGATTCGAATCTGTTTGAAAGTTGCCATCCGAAACCAAGCTGTAGGATAGGAGTTAGTGTTCACGTTGGTTTCCTTGAACACCATACACACGAGCTTCACTTATCTCCTTTGAATACTTGAGACTAGTCATTGATATTGCATTTATGGCTGCTCACGAAAACCACTCCGGTCGATCGAAAATTTTTTTCAAAGTTTAGAGAGAGAGAGTGGTGAGCAAAAGTTCGATTGCGATGTTTGGCACTCTGAATCTGACGTTTGGCACTTCATTGACTTACCGGACTCAGACGGATTCCATATGGCTTCCTAGTAAGCAATGGCACACAAGAGGAGCATTTGCGATGTTGGGCACTCGGTTGGGTTGCATGACTCGGGTGGATTCGAATGGCTTTTCACTAAGCATGTGTTTACGAGAAGTGCCTTTGCGATGTTTAGCTCTTCGCAGTCTTGCTAGACTCGCACGGATTCCATATGGCTTCTCTATTAACGAATGGCACACAACGGGTTCATTACTTGCGTCCTATAGTCCATAAACCGAAAACACAAAAAATTCCAAACCCTAGTTTCGCATCTGTTATTTTCGTGAGTTTTCTTAAGTCTTGATCCATTAGAATTTTGTTTACGTGTTGATCTTTGTGTTCCCTCGCGTAGCTGGATCTTGTGTCCCCATAAAACAAAAAAAAGTAGATTCAATTCACTCTTGAAGTTGAGTCCGTGTTCTGACTCCTCCCGGATCAATCGAGTACAACCCTAGAATCCAATTCGGTTTTGGCTAGCTGTCGATTCGAATCTGTTTGGAAGTTGCCATCGAAACCAAGCGTAGGATAGGAGTTAGTGTTCACGTTGGTTTCCTTGAACACCATACACACGAGCTTCACTTATCTCCATTGAATACTTGAGACTAGTCATTGATATTGCATTTATGGCTGCTCACGAAAACCACTCCACCGATCGAAAATTTTTTTCAAAGTTTAGAGAGAGAGAGTGGTGAGCAAAAGTTCGATTCGATGTTTGGCACTCTGAATCGACGTTTGGCACTTCATTGACTTACCAGACTCGCACGGATTCCATATGGCTTCCCTAGTAAGCAATGGCACACAAGAGGAGCATTTGCGATGTTGGGCACTCGGTTGGGTTGCATGACTCGGGTGGATTCCGAATGGCTTTTTCACTAAGCATGTGTTTACGAGAAGTGCACTGCGATGTTTCGCTCTTCGCAGTCTTGCTAGACTCGTACGGATTCCATATGGCTTCTCTATTAACGAATGGCACACAACAGGTTCATTACTTGCTGTCCTATAGTCCATAAACCGAAAACACAAAAAAAATTCCAAACCCTAGTTTCGCATCTGTTATTTTCGTGAGTTTTCTTAAGTCTTGATCCATTAGAATTTTCTTTACGTCTTGATCTTTGTGTTCCCTCGCAGAATCGGATCTTGTGTCCCCATAAAACAAAAAAGTAGATTCAATTCACTCTTGAAGTTGAGTCCGTGTCTGACTCCTCCCGGATCAATCGAGTACAACCCTAGAATCCAATTCGGTTTTGGCTAGCTGTCCAGTTCCGAATCTGTTTGGAAGTTGCCATCCGAAACCAGCTGTAGGATAGGAGTTAGTGTTCACGTTGGTTTCCTTGAACACCATACACACGAGCCTCACTTATCTCCTTTGAATACTTGAGACTAGTCATTGATATTGCATTTATGGCTGCTCCTGAAAACCACTCCAGCCGATCGAAAAAAAATTCAAAGTTTAGAGAGAGAGAGAGAGTGGTGAGCAAAAAGTTCAGTTGCGATGTTTGGCACTCTGAATCTGACGTTTGGCACTTCATTGACTTACCGGACTACGACGGATTCCATATGGCTTCCCTAGTAAGCAATGGCACACAAGAGGAGCATTTGCGATGTTGGGCACTCGGTTGGGTTGCTTGACTCGGGTGGATTCCGAATGGCTTTTTCACTAAGCATGTGTTTACGAGAAGTGCACTGCGATGTTTCGCTCTTCGCAGTCTTGCTAGACTCGTACGGATTCCATATGGCTTCTCTATTAACGAATGGCACACAACAGGTTCATTACTTGCTGTCCTATAGTCCATAAACCGAAAACACAAAAAAAATTCCAAACCCTAGTTTCGCATCTGTTATTTTCGTGAGTTTTCTAAAGTCTTGATCCATTAGAATTTTGTTTACGTGTTGATCTTTGTGTTCCCTCGCGTGGCGGATCTTGTGTCCCCATAAAACAAAAAAAAGTAGATTCAATTTACTCTTGAAGTTGAGTCCGTGTCTACAGCTCCTCCCAGATCAATCTGAGTACAACCCTAGAATCCAATTCGGTTTTGGCTAGATGTCCAGTTCCGAATCTGTTTGAAAGTTGCCATCCGAAACCAACTGTAGGATAGGAGTTAGTGTTCACGTTGGTTTCCTTGAACACCATACACACGAGCTTCACTTATCTCCTTTGAATACTTGAGACTAGTCATTGATATTGCATTTATGGCTGCTCCTGAAAACCACTCCAGTCGATCGAAATTTTTTTTTCAAAGTTTAGAGAGAGAGAGTGGTGAGCAAAAAGTTCAGTTGCGATGTTTGGCACTCCTGAATACGACGTTTGGCACTTCATTGACTTACCGGACTCAGACGGATTCCATATGGCTTCCTAGTAAGCAATGGCACACAAGAGGAGCATTTGCGATGTTGGGCACTCGGTTGGGTTGCATGACTCGGGTGGATTCGAATGGCTTTTTCACTAAGCATGTGTTTACGAGAAGTGCACTGCGATGTTTCGCTCTTCGCAGTCTTGCTAGACTCGTACGGATTCCATATGGCTTCTCTATTAACGAATGGCACACAACAGGTTCATTACTTGCTGTCCTATAGTCCATAAACCGAAAACACAAAAAAAATTCCAAACCCTAGTTTCGCATCTGTTATTTTCGTGAGTTTTCTTAAGTCTTGATCCATTAGAATTTTGTTTACGTCTTGATCTTTGTGTTCCCTCGCGTAGCTGGATCTTGTGTCCCCATAAAACAAAAAAGTAGATTCAATTCACTCTTGAAGTTGAGTCCGTGTCTCTGACTCCTCCCGGATCAATCTGAGTACAACCCTAGAATCCAATTCGGTTTTGGCTAGCTGTCCATTCGAATCTGTTTGGAAGTTGCCATCGAAACCAAGCTGTAGGATAGGAGTTAGTGTTCACGTTGGTTTCCTTGAACACCATACACACGAGCTTCACTTATCTCCATTGAATACTTGAGACTAGTCATTGATATTGCATTTATGGCTGCTCACGAAAACCACTCCACCGATCGAAAATTTTTTTCAAAGTTTAGAGAGAGAGAGAGTGGTGAGCAAAAGTTCGATTGCGATGTTTGGCACTCTGAATCACGACGTTTGGCACTTCATTGACTTACCGGACTACAGACGGATTCCATATGGCTTCCTAGTAAGCAATGGCACACAAGAGGAGCATTTGCGATGTTGGGCACTCGGTTGGGTTGCATGACTCGGGTGGATTCGAATGGCTTTTCACTAAGCATGTGTTTACGAGAAGTGCCTCTGCGATGTTTAGCTCTTCGCATCTTGCTAGACTCGTCACGGATTCCATATGGCTTCTCTATTAACGAATGGCACACAAGGTTCATTACTTGTCGTCCTATAGTCCATAAACCGAAAACACAAAAAATTCCAAACCCTAGTTTCGCATCTGTTATTTTCGTGAGTTTTCTTAAGTCTTGATCCATTAGAATTTTCTTTACGTGCTGATCTTTGTGTTCCCTCGCGAATCGGATCTTGTGTCCCCATAAAACAAAAAAGTAGATTCAATTCACTCTTGAAGTTGAGTCCGTGTCTGACTCCTCCCGGATCAATCGAGTACAACCCTAGAATCCAATTCGGTTTTGGCTAGCTGTCGATTCGAATCTGTTTGGAAGTTGCCATCGAAACCAAGCTGTAGGATAGGAGTTAGTGTTCACGTTGGTTTCCTTGAACACCATACACACGAGCCTCACTTATCTCCTTTGAATACTTGAGACTAGTCATTGATATTGCATTTATGGCTGCTCCTGAAAACCACTCCAGCCGATCGAAAAAAAATTCAAAGTTTAGAGAGAGAGAGAGAGTGGTGAGCAAAAAGTTCAGTTGCGATGTTTGGCACTCCTGAATACGACGTTTGGCACTTCATTGACTTACCAGACTCGCACGGATTCCATATGGCTTCCCTAGTAAGCAATGGCACACAAGAGGAGCATTTGCGATGTTGGGCACTCGGTTGGGTTGCTTGACTGGGTGGATTCGAATGGCTTTTCACTAAGCATGTGTTTACGAGAAGTGCACTGCGATGTTTCGCTCTTCGCAGTCTTGCTAGACTCGTACGGATTCCATATGGCTTCTCTATTAACGAATGGCACACAACAGGTTCATTACTTGTCGTCCTATAGTCCATAAACCGAAAACACAAAAAATTCCAAACCCTAGTTTCGCATCTGTTATTTTCATGAGTTTTCTTAAGTCTTGATACATTAGAATTTTGTTTACGTCTTGATCTTTGTGTTCCCTCGCGAATCGGATCTTGTGTCACCATAAAACAAAAAAAGTAGATTCAATTTACTCTTGAAGTTGAGTCCGTGTCACTGACTCCTCCCGGATCAATCGAGTACAACCCTAGAATCCAATTCGGTTTTGGCTAGTTGTCGATTCGAATCTGTTTGGAAGTTGCCATCCAAAACCAACTCTAGGATAGAAGTTAGTGTTCACGTTGGTTTCCTTGAACACCATACACACGAGCCTCACTTATCTCCTTGAGGTGGTTTCAAATGTTTCGATGCTGTGTTTAGCCTGATCTGCAACTGTTGCATTTGCATTGTTCATGCTAGAATTGGCATAGGGATTCATATTAGCATTTGATCCATGCACTATTCTTAGTCATGACACAATTCATAGTTTTCAAGCTATTTCGAGTTTTTTACATTCATTGATTGTTGTTTCGTCTGATCTGTGTCCTGTGCTTGTCTCCATAAACAAGACATAAGATTCAATCCTCTTTGTCGTCTTGACTTCTGATAAACGAACAATCTAAATCAACCTGATCGTTTTGGCAGTTGTTATCTTGGAGTTCATCTAACAACTTAGAAAGTTGTTCGTTCTGCTGTGCTCATATTTCCATTAAACAATAGTACTTATTCATTGAATATGCTGACATCTGATCATGATGGTTCAACATCATTTGATCTTGTAAAGTTCGAAGTGTGAATTATTTCGAGTTGATCCATTGCATTCGGATTTGTACTTTCTGACATGTTCACTTGACCATTGACATACATGACTTAGTTGGCCTATTCGAGTCTTGGCATTATGACTTGGATTCACTGAAGCTTACAATGCTCTTCAGATGACACATGTGTTGAATGAGTTTGCTGAAATTGCGTTGCATGTCATTGAGTTGATTACGATTGGACACGTACATGTCCTATACCTGATTACAATTGCATACCTATTAGCATCGTATTGAGTTTTCAAGTTGCTTATCATCATAAATTTGTTATACATGTTGTCAAGGTTTTCATACATTTGTAGTTCAAATCTTGTAACATGTTATCTGTTATCTCTGATCTCTGATCTGCATGATCTTAGTCAACTTGACACATATGTAGTCGATCAATTTATAGTTGAAAACAGTTAGTTATTATTACGTCTTCATAACCATTACGGTATCTTATACCTTTAGATTTATGTCATTTGATTTCTAAGTCAGACATCTTGATATTTAAAGTTGAAGTCTGATCACTGTGATCTGACTTGATCGACTTGATTCATTCGATACAGTCACATGTTCAACTATCTTCATAGCATGGACATCAGAATGCATTGCGATTGTTGCACGTTGTTTGCATGGACCGAATACTCAGAGTGATGATGTTTCGTACTGAGATCGTTGACTCAGTGATTTCTTGGACCCTACATGATACTGTATGATCTTGTGTAAGCGCATGGCTACTTCCTGATACCATTCAACTCTAGAATTCGACGTGTCGAACTTGTATTTAATGTGAGTTCATCTATTTCGTTCATTGTGCTATCTGAAGTCTTAGCAATTTTGATTCAGATGGTCAGCTCAGTGCATTGCCAAGAGATTTTCATAGATGTCTGAGTCTATCGTGTTCCAGGATCATGTCAATCTGTCTTCAATTGAATTCCATACGTTAAAGTCTTGATATTGTCTTCAGACGTGTCTTATCTTCCAGTATAAGTTTTATCTCAATTAAACTAAATTCAGTCACCGTTATTGTTCTTCAAATTCAGTTCCATTAGAATTTTGTTTACGTCTTGATCTTTGTGTTCCCTCACGTGGCGGATCTTGTGTCCCCATAAAACAAAAAAAAGTAGATTCAATTTACTCTTCAAGTTGAGTCCGTGTCTGACTCCTCCCGGATCAATGAGTACAACCCTAGAATCCAATTCAGTTTTGGCTAGCTGTCAGTTCGAATCTGTTTGGAAGTTGCCATCGAAACCAACTCTAGGATAGGAGTTAGTGTACGTTGGTTTCCTTGAACACCATACACGAGCTTCACTTATCTCCTTTGAATACTTGATACTAGTCATTGATATTGCATTTATGGCTGCTCACGAAAACCACTCCAGCCGATCGAAAAAAAAATTCAAAGTTTAGAGAGAGAGAGAGTGGTGAGCAAAAAGTTCAGTTGCGATGTTTGGCACTCCCGAATCTGACGTTTGGCACTTCATGGACTTACCGGACTCAGACGGATTCCATATGGCTTCCTAGTAAGCAATGGCACACAAGAGGAGCATTTGCGATGTTGGGCACTCGGTTGGGTTGCATGACTCGGGTGGATTCGAATGGCTTTTCACTAAGCATGTGTTTACGAGAAGTGCACTGCGATGTTTCACTCTTCGCAGTCTTGCTAGACTCGTACGGATTCCATATGTCTTCTCTATTAACGAATGGCACACAACAGGTTCATTACTTGTCGTCCTATAGTCCATAAACCGAAAACACAAAAAATTCCAAACCCTAGTTTCGCATCTGTTATTTTCGTGAGTTTTCTTAAGTCTTGATCCATTAGAATTTTGTTTACGTCTTGATCTTTGTGTTCCCTCGCGAAGCGGATCTTGTGTCCCCATAAAACAAAAAAAGTAGATTCAATTTACTCTTGAAGTTGTGTCCGTGTCTACAGCTCCTCCCAGATCAATCTGAGTACAACCCTAGAATCCAATTCAGTTTTGGCTAGCTGTCCAGTTCCGAATCTGTTTGGAAGTTGCCATCCGAAACCAACTCTAGGATAAGAGTTAGTGTTCACGTTGGTTTCCTTGAACACCATACACACGAGCTTCACTTATCTCCTTTGAATACTTGAGACTAGTCATTGATATTGCATTTATGGCTGCTCACGAAAACCACTCCACCGATCGAAAAAAAATTTCAAAGATTAGAGAGAGAGAGTGGTGAGCAAAAGTTCGATTCGATGTTTGGCACTCCACGAATCTGACGTTTGGCACTTCATTGACTTACCAGACTCTCGACGGATTCTATATGGCTTCCTAGTAAGCAATGGCACACAAGAGGAGCATTTGCGATGTTGGGCACTCGGTTGGGTTGCTTGACTCGGGTGGATTCCGAATGGCTTTTTCACTAAGCATGTGTTTACGAGAAGTGCACTGCGATGTTTCGCTCTTCGCAGTCTTGCTAGACTCGTCACGGATTCCATATGGCTTCTCTATTAACGAATGGCACACAACAGGTTCATTACTTGTCGTCCTATAGTCAGTAAACCGAAAACACAAAAAATTCCAAACCCTAGTTTCGCATCTGTTATTTTCGTGAGTTTTCTTAAGTCTTGATCCATTAGAATTTTGTTTACGTCTTGATCTTTGTGTTCCCTCGCGTGGCGGATCTTGTGTCCCCATAAAACAAAAAAAAGTAGATTCAATTTACTCTTGAAGTTGAGTCCGTGTCTACAGCTCCTCCCAGATCAATCTGAGTACAACCCTAGAATCCAATTCGATTTTGGCTAGCTGTCCAGTTCCGAATCTGTTTGGAAGTTGCCATCCGAAACCAACTCTAGGATAGGAGTTAGTGTTCACGTTGGTTTCCTTGAACACCATACACACGAGCTTCACTTATCTCCTTTGAATACTTGATACTTGTCATTGATATTGCATTTATGGCTGCTCCTGAAAACCACTCCAGCCGATCGGAAAATAATTTTCAAAGTTTAGTGAGAGAGAGAGAGTGGTGAGCAAAAAGTTCAGTTGCGATGTTTGGCACTCCCGAATCTGACGTTTGGCACTTCATTGACTTACGGACAAGCATTGATTCCATATGGCTTCCCTAGTAAGCAATGGCACACAAGAGGAGCATTTGCGATGTTGGGCACTCGGTTGGGTTGCATGACTCGGGTGGATTCCGAATGGCTTTTTCACTAAGCATGTGTTTACGAGAAGTGCACTGCGATGTTTCGTTCTTCGCAGTCTTGCTAGACTCGTACGGATTCCATATGGCTTCTCTATTAACGAATGGCACACAACAGGTTCATTACTTACTGTCCTATAGTCCATAAACCTGTAATACCCCGGATTATTGTATGTAATTACTTATTTGATTAAAGAGAGGTACGTGGGGAGAAAGATTTAAAAATTAAAAATGTTTGAGGGTTTTGAAAATCTAATCAAACTGGGCCTAGGCCTTGACCAGTGGGTTTTCTTGGCCCAAGAGGGGAGGCCACCTCTTAACCTAGCCTCACCCTCCCTTGGGCAGCCGCCACCCATCCCTTGTTTCCCCTTGCGCGCCCTGCCGCAGCTGTCACCGTCGCCCTGCCGCGCCGGGCTGCCGCGCCCCTGCCACTGGCCGCTGCCGCGCCTGCCGCGCCTGCCGCGCCTGCCGCGCCAGCCGATCTGCCGCGCAAGCCCTGCCGCGCCGCCTGCCGCAGTGCTGCCGCGCCGTTTTGCTGCCGCGGCAGCTCGCGGTGCCGCTACCCTCCGTGACGTGTCGTCGCTGCGTCGTCATCGTCGTCGTCTTCGTCGTCGTCGTCTCCTCCCCCGGTGCGCCGTCGCCGACGTTCGTCGCTATACCGCGTGGATCTGGAGGAAGGAGAGGAGGAGATCGCGGGCGTGTTCGTCGCCGTGTTCGTCGTGTTCATCGCCGTGTTCATCGTGTTTGTCGACGTGTTCATCGTCGTGTCGTCAAGGGTAATCCCTGGTAGTCTCTAGATTGGTTTTAATCGAGTTAGATTCGTCGGTTTTACGGGCTCTTGGGACGAGAGTTGTTTCTCGTGATTCTAATGGGTTTTCCATAAAGGTCAAGAAGTCCGGATTCGAGTTTACGGGCGAAAGTTATACTGTTTTAGTGCGTTGTCCAGACATCCGACGTGAATTTGGATGCTTTAGAAAAGGGTTTGGATCGGCTAGTTAATGGCGAATCGAGAGTCTCCCCAACTAAGTTTTTGTATATAATTTAATTATCTTTTCGAGAGTCCAAGAACCCTTAATTTGGAGTTACATCTTGAAAGTTATGATTTTTGGAAGTCGGTTGTCTGTGGTTGGGCAGATTTGGCGAGGGAGTTGGGGTTTTAATTGAGATAAATTGTTGGGTTAATTGGGGTTGCTGTTATTTTATATCTAGAAACCCGCTACTGTCATGTTAGTAATTATTAATTAAATATTCAGGAGGAGGCGGATTAGGGGTTGTGCCTTCTCGCGTTCTTCATTTTCTCGGTTGAGGCAAGTATATTTGTGATGTGAAAATCTGTGTGTTTATGGATTTGTTGAATTGTTTGGATGATGGTTGAATCATGACTGTTTAAATTGTGAGTATGAGTAAGTGATGAATTGAGAATGCTATTTATGTTCTGTTTACATTATGGCATTTATGAGATTGGTTGATCGTAGTATGGTGAATGCTCGTTATCTTTTGATACATTCACATATATGCATCATATTGAGAATTGTTGAAGTCTTGGTCATGCGGTGATCAAGCATCGAGGTCCCCACACTTGCGGAGTGTGGGCAATTGGTCCCTGCACCGAGGGTGCAGTGCATGGTGTGCATTGACGGATGCACACTCCGCGTCACGGTAAAATACGAAAGAGATGAGAAAGAGGAGCTTTTGATCATAATGCATAGCATGAAATTCATATGTAATATGTTTAACTTGAGAGTTAATGTTCATGTTTGCATTTGATACAGTTATACTTGCTGAGTCGTTGGACTCACTCTTGTTGTTGTTTGTCTATTTTAGGTACCAATGTGAGATCGGCATACATGGGGACATGAATGGCTAGTTGATTCACGTGCACAATTCCTTCATTAAGAAATAAAGACAGTCATGATAATCTTGTTGGCTTGATAGCTTAATTGGTTCAGTTTATATTTCATCAGATTAAATGTAATAAAGACTTAGTACCTTTTGATATTATCTTTCCGTTCATTATTTAGAACTTGTGCTATTCATGCTTGTTGGTACTGTTATTACGTTAATAAACAAAGGAGGTCATGCCGAAATTTTTAGGTAATTTATATTAGTTGTTGATATATTGTGGATAGTTAGTAGCATTTCGAGGCCTATGTTAGGTGGGGTGTTCTGATTGGTATCAGAGCGGGCTTTAGGTCCGTGGTAATTAAACTATTAAATTGACACACTGGTGCACAGTAGGATGGGATGGGTCAAGCATTGTAGTTATGCTTTTGACATGTTATATTGATGATTTACATGATGAGATAATCTTGTGTGCTTATTGATAATCTTGTATGATTATGATTTGCTCCTATGACTGTTATGAGTGAGAATAGTCAATGATATGATGTAGATGTCGTGATGTGCTACCTTGGCATTGCTAGATTATATCATTATTTGTAGTATGAGGATTAGCAATGTAGTTACCTCGGGTAACTTAATTGCAGTGTTATGGTGAGTTTCTTAGAAAAGTTGTTATTATCCTTAAAGTTGAATTCGCCAATTCTTGGTGATTGCGATTAATAATTTCTTTTGAGATTGTGGTTCTTGCAGTTGAGGGTATGCAATTGGTCTCTACCTATTCCTTGAAACAGTTATGGTTTCTTTCCGGACTACTGAGATACTTTGCTACCTGTGTTTATTGTTGATTTGTAAGGTTAGTTCCTTCGTGGGACTTTTGTCTTGTTGTGATTCATGACTTATTGGTTCGCTTGGTATTTTCTCTTGTTGATGCAAATTTTGAAGTTGCAAAACTCAGTGTTATGTGAAAGCTTTGGATCTATGTATTCCTTTATCTCGAGCGTTGAAGTTTATTGTTCCTCTTCTTTTTGAAAGAGAGTGTTAAAATCCATTATGATTGTTTTGCTATGCTTATGTGGAAGGTGGTAATCATATAAACTAATTCATAAGGTTTGAATTATTAAGTTGATATGATAGCGTAGTGTATAATTAATTTCTTTTACTAGTATCCTTGGAAGTGTAGTGGTTTAATTTGATATTGCCTTGTAATAGTTTTGAGAAGAACTACGATTAAGAAGTTGTCTATTCATGACAGTAACTCATGGAGTTATTGAGAGTGTGCAAAAGAATTAGAATGATTATTATGATTATTGAATTTCTATCATGTTGGACAAATTGAATTATCTTTGTCTTTAGTAATTAATCCGACCGTTTGGAATAATTAAGTAAGGAGGTGTTAGAATATTACCTTGGTAATATTGACCCTTAACATGTCTTTTATTTAGATGCTTTATGAACATGCACAATTGCTGGTTTCATCTATCTTTTACCATGCTAGATTGTTGAAAAATGTATAAAGAAATAGATGAAGGTTGATGTATTGATTTGTAGAAACTTGTCTTACAAGCAGGTATTATTGAAGTATAAAGTCATTTCCGTTCTAATTTCTGAATGTAAGGAAGGATACATAATCTATGCTCATGATGGTTTTATGATTGTAAAATGGAGTTAGGATCATAAATGTTGTATGACCCAATAATAATCAATTATTGCCGGTAGTGACTAGAGTACAATTAATCTGTGCCAAAATTAAAGTTGAGCATCCATAAGAATTGAATATATGAAATCTAGTAAGAGATGTATGCTAGTGTGTCTTGTGAGATTGTCATGTTCTAGTATCATCTTGTTTAAGAGCTTTGATCTATTGTGTGGCTTATGCACAAGGTTCCTAGACTTAGTAGATGCACTCCTACTTAAGTATTAGAATATGATGAAGAAATTTCTTATGTTCCTTTTGGAAAAGTTTATGAAGGGAGTTGAGGATATGATGATGCTTGTTAAGAATGCATTATTCTGATATTAGTATGTTGGTCAATTGGTGGTATGATGGTAATATTGAATGTTCGTTAAATAGAAGAATGTGAATAAATTCCATGGTACTATTTAAATCAAAAGTTTTGATAGTTGCATGCGCGATCTTTTGATCTCATGACTTATGTGGTAGCTGAAATTGTTTTAAGCAAAGTGTCGTGTTGAGGGATTTTAATTAGTTCTTAAAGAATTAATGTGTTGTGGTCTTCAACTCTTCTTTTGTTAGAATTGTTAAGGTGATACCGTATTCAAAGAAGGTTGTTCTCTTTGTTAAAAGGAAAAGTTTGATAAAAGTTTTGAAGGTTGAAGTCAAGTTGTGCAATCTTTGTGAAGTGTGTTTGACTTCTTATTTTCGCTGCTTAAGAGTTTCTGGAGCTCAAATGACAATACTGTATTCGTATTGGTTGAGATTTGATGTTTTCTTCTCGAGGAGGCATGCGCCTTCAGCTGTGGTCTTATCCTTTGTTGTCCAAGATCTTTGTTTTCTTGGTTTTGTGTTTATTGCAGATGAACCTTGTGCTGAAATTTTTCTTCTTTTGCTTCTCCAAGAAAGGGGTACGCAGTTTGGGTTGCAAAGACCTTTAAGAGGTGTATGGCAACTGGTTGGTGTGGTTTTGTGATTAGTCTGGGTGAGATTGTGGGTATCAAGGTGCTTGAGATTCTTGGAGTGATAAATTGTTCTGTTGAATAATTCTCGATGAGGATTTGATTTAAAGAAGATGTTGTCCTTGGGGCTAAATAGTTTTATTGTTGCAACTAGAAGAATCTAGCTGTGGTTCAAGAGTGTTACGTTCATTTTGATGGAACATTAGAATTATTAGAAGTATGAGAATCTTGATCAATTTTATTGGAGCATTATGATTGGGTAATTTGCAAGGATTAGCAGGATAATTATGATGGTGTAGTTAATGAGTGTATAATTGTGAAGAAGCACAATCGATACATGAATTTTTGGGATAGTGAGGATTGTTGAAAATTATTGCCATGTATGACTTAGCTTCTGAAAGTAACCCTCCAGGAGTTAGAATCTTCCTACATATAATCTGGTTGAGATTATGCTTTCATGTGGTTGTGAAGGATTGAATATGGTTGATTGTGGAAATTTTAGTCACTGGATTTAAGAGTCTTTGTATTGAATATATGAAAGTACATATATAGGAGTCCTGGAGACGGAACTTTTGGGTTTGGTGTTCCATATTAGGACCTTGGAGGCTAATGATGTGGGTAACAATAGTGAAAGGAGTGGATTCTGAATATTATGATGTTCCTTGATAGTATCCTTTGGATGTAGTAAATGGGTGTGTGAGCCGAGAAATTCATGTTGATTGTCCTTAAGATTTGTGGTGAAGTGTTGGTGGGTGAAAAATAACGATGAGGTGCATTGGAAATTATTCGTTAAAGTAACATGTGGGAAGAGGAGTTGACTAGAGTATGTTATTGTGAGAATAGTAGAGTCCCTCTACAAAAGTGTGTTGGATGCACTCGGTTTGAACATAGAGTTGATGTTGCCAATTTAAGAGAATTGAGCTAGTATGGTATGGGATGATTTAGAACCTCGTGATTCAAGAGGAAGTTTATTCCTAAAAGAAAAAAATGGACAGGTTTGATATTTGGTGATTCCCTTTATGTTTGGGTTGCTTATGTGCAAACTACCTCTTGGAAAGTGGGAGGTTTTCATCTTGAATCCTCATTTCTCTTCTTTTGATTTGACCCTTTTTATGGGGAATTGGTTTTGTGTGGTTGCGATGAGAATTCTTTATGTTCAGTTGAATTCTATTTGTGAAAGAGTGGGTTTACCTTGAGCCCTGTGGTGTGCCCGTGTTTAAGGGGGTGCTCCTTATTAAGGTAAAAGATCGATTGAGAGTTGGAATAAGAGTTGCATGTGTTGTGCAGATTGTGTGGGTTAGTACCAAAGGGAATGATAACCCGATGTGTCTTTAATCAATTTTATTAATTATGAAGTATTAGGGGTTTGTGTATCACTAGGACTACCTTGGGTTCTAGTATGGGATACACAGCGCTTTGTACGACCCGGTATTGAGGGAGAACTTGAAAGATCTGGAGCGTGGGTTCATTAAAATCGTTGACCAACGAGTAAGACCACCACCATTCAAGAATTAAAGCTACACCATTCAAGTGTTGTAGGGCGTAAGTTCAACGAGTGGCCTTGGTGAGTCGAGAATCATTGGTCGCCAGAGCGGGCTGAAAAGTTATGCAGATGTAAGGAGCAAGGATCAGGAGGTCGGCAAACCACTTGGATCTTCAAGAACCTATGTGCGAGGTGCAAGCATTTAGAAAAAGAAAATTTAGTATGTCAAAGTGCTTTGGTCGCAGCAGACCGAGAGAGAAGCAACTTGGGAGTTGGAGTCTCGCATGCTGAAAGCGATACCGGCGTTGTTCACGTCGGTGCTAGTTAATGCTAGTTAATAGCTAGTTGGTTGTTTTGTTTTTTGTTGAGGTTGCGGTTAGAATTGGGTCGAATTACATTTAAGGGGTAGAATGTAATACCGGATTATTGTATGTAATTACTTATTTGATTAAAGAGAGGTACATGGGGAGAAAGATTTAAAAATTAAAAGTGTTTGAGGGGTTTTCTGAAAATCTAATCAAATCTGGGCCTAGGCCTTGACCCAGGTGGGTTTTTCTTGGCCCAAGAGGGGGGGAGGCCACCTCTTAACCTAGCCTCACCCCTCCCCTTGGAGTAGCCGCCACCCATCCCCTTGTTTCCCCCTTGCCGCGCCCTGCCGCAGCTGCCGCCGTCGCCTTGCCGCGCCGGGCTGCCGCGCCCTGCCACCGGCCGCTGCAGCGCTGCCGCGCCAGCCGATCTGCCGCGCAAGCCCTGCCGCGCCGGCCTGCCGCAGTGCTGCCGCGCGCCGTTTTTGCTGCCGCGTCAGCTCGCCGGTGCCGCTGCCCTCCGGTGACGTGTCGTCGCTGCGTCGTCGTCGTCGCTGCGTCGTCATCGTCGTCGTCTTCGTCGTCGTCGTCTCCTCCCCCGGTGCGCCGTAGCCGACGTTCGTCGCTGTACCGCGTGGATCCGGAGGAAGGAGAGGAGGAGATCGCGGGCGTGTTCATCTCCGTGTTCGTCGTGTTCATCGCCGTGTTCGTCATGTTCGTCGACGTGTTCGTCGTCGTGTCGTCAAGGGTAATCCCTGGTAGTCTCTAGATTGGTTTTTAATCGAGTTAGATTCGTCGGTTTTCTGGGCTGCTGGGAAAGTAGTTGTTTCTCGGCGGTTTTGATCTAGTTTCGTCGAGATTCAGGTCTGGACCCCTTCTAGAAAGTTGTAGAGGGTTTGATTATCTTTCCAGGGAGTACAAGAACACGTAATTTGGATCTGTGTAGCAAAAGTTATGAATTTTCTAGTGCGACTGTTCTGCAGATCGGAGTAGTTTTGGACAGATTTTAGTAGATCGGTTTGTGCGACGGGAAATCTGGCGAATCAGAAATTCTTCATGTTAGGAAAGTTTTAGATAATTTTCTTAGCTTTCCATAAAGGTCAAGAAGTCCGGATTCCGAGTTTCTGCGCGAAAGTTATGCCTGTTTTAGTGCGCTGTCCAGAGAGTCCAACGTGAATTTGGATGCTTTAGAAAAGGGTTTGGATCGGCTAGTTAATGGCAGAATCAGAGAGTCTCCCCAACTAAGTTTTTGTAGATAATTTAATTATCTTTCCAGAGAGTCCAAGAACGCTTAATTGGAGTTACGTACTGAAAGTTATGATTTTTGGAAGTCGGCTGTCTGTGGTTGGGCAGATTTGGCCGAGGGGAGTTGGGGTTTTAATTGAGATAAATTGTTGGGTTAATTGGGGTTGCTGTTATCTAGAAACCTGCTACTGTCATGTTAGTAATTATTAATTAAATATTCAGGAGGAGAGCAGATTCCGGGGGTTGTGCCTTCTACGCGTTCTTCATTTTCTCGCGGTTGAGGCAAGTATATTTGTGATGTGAAAATCTGTGTGTTTATGGATTTGTTGAATTGTTTGGATGATGGTTGAATCATGACTGTTTAAATTGTGAGTATGAGTAAGTGATGAATTGAGAATGCTATTTATGTTACATTTACATTATGGCATTTATGAGATTGGTTGATCGTAGTATGGTGAATGCTCGTTATCTTTTGATACATTCACATATATGCATCATATTGAGAATTGTTGAAGTCTTGGTCATGCGGTGATCAAGCATCGAGGTCCCCACACTTGCGGTGTGGGCAATTGGTCCCTGCACCGAGGGGCAGGCATGGTGTGCATTGACGGATGCACACTCCGCGTCGGTAAAATACGAAAGAGATGAGAAAGAGGAGCTTTTGATCATAATGCATAGCATGAAATTCATATGTAATATGTTTAACTTGAGAGTTAATGTTCATGTTTGCATTTGATACAGTTATACTTGCTGAGTCGTTGGACTCACTCTTGTTGTTTGTCTATTTTAGGTACCAATGTGAGATCAGCATACATGGGGACATGAATGGCTAGTTCAGATTCACGTGCACAATTCCTTCATTAAGAAATAAAGACAGTCATGATAATCTTGTTGGCTTGATAGCTTAATTGGTTCAGGTTTATATTTCATCGATTAAATGTAATAAAGACTTAGTACCTTTTGATATTATCTTTTCGTTCATTATTTAGAACTTGTGCTATTCATGCTTGTCGGTACTGTTATTACGTTAATAAACAAAGGAGGTCATGCCGAAATTTTTAGGTCATTTATATTAGTTGTTGATATATTGTGGATAGTTAGTAGCATTTCAGGCCTATGTTAGGCTGGGGTGTCACAAAACCGAAAACACAAAAAAAAATTCCAAACCCTAGTTTCGCATCTGTTATTTTCGTGAGTTTTCTTAAGTCTTGATCCATTAGAATTTTGTTTACGTGCTGATCTTTGTGTTCCCTCGCATAACTGGATCTTGTGTCCCCATAAAACAAAAAAAAAGTAGATTCAATTTACTCTTGAAGTTGAGTCCGTGTTCTGACTCCTTCCGATCAATCTGAGTACAACCCTAGAATCCAATTCGGTTTTGGCTAGCTGTCCAGTTCCGAATCTGTTTGGAAGTTGCCATCCGAAACCAACTCTAGGATAGGAGTTAGTGTTCACGTTGGTTTCCTTGAACACCATACACACGAGCTTCACTTATCTCCTTTGAATACTTGAGACTAGTCATTGATATTGCATTTATGGTTGCTCCTGAAAACCACTCCAGCCGATCGAAAAAAAAATTTCAAAGTTTGGAGCGAGAGAGAGTGGTGAGCAAAAGTTCGATTCGATGTTTGGCACTCTGAATCTGACGTTTGGCACTTCATTGACTTACCGGACAAGACGGATTCCATATGGCTTCCTAGTAAGCAATGGCACACAAAAGGAGCATTTGCGATGTTGGGCACTCGGTTGGGTTGCATGACTCGGGTGGATTCCGAATGGCTTTTTCACTAAGCATGTGTTTACGAGAAGTGCACTGCGATGTTTCGCTCTTCGCAGTCTTGCTAGACTCGTACGGATTCCATATGTCTTCTCTATTAACGAATGGCACACAACAGGTTCATTACTTGCTGTCCTATAGTCCATAAACCGAAAACACGAAAAAAATTCCAAACCCTAGTTTCACATCTGTTATTTTCGTGAGTTTTCTTAAGTCTTGATCCATTAGAATTTTGTTTACGGTTGATCTTTGTGTTCCCTCGCGAAGCGGATCTTGTGTCCCCATAAAACAAAAAAAAGTAGATTCAATTTACTCTTGAAGTTGAGTCCGTGTCTCTGACTCCTCCGAGATCAATGAGTACAACCCTAGAATCCAATTCGGTTTTGGCTAGTTGTCCATTAGAACTGCTTGGAAGTTGCCATCCAAACCAACTCTAGGATAGGAGTTAGTGTTCACGTTGGTTTCCTTGAACACCATACACACAAGCTTCACTTATCTCCTTTGAATACTTGAGACTAGTCATTGATATTGCATTTATGGCTGCTCCTGAAAACCACTCCAGCCGATCGAAAAAAATTTCAAAGTTTAGAGAGAGAGAGAGTGGTGAGCAAAAGTTCGATTCGATGTTTGGCACTCTGAATCGACGTTTGGCACTTCATTGACTTACCATACCGCACGGATTCCATATGGCTTCCTAGTAAGCAATGGCATACAAGAGGAGCATTTGCGATGTTGGGCACTCGGTTGGGTTGCATGACTCGGGTGGATTCGAATGGCTTTTCACTAAGCATGTGTTTACGAGAAGTGCTGCTGCGATGTTTCGCTCTTCGCAGTCTTGCTAGACTCGTACGGATTCCATATGGCTTCTCTATTAACGAATGGCACACAACAGGTTCATTACTTGCTGTCCTATAGTCCATAAACCGAAAACACAAAAAAAATTCCAAACCCTAGTTTCGCATATGTTATTTTCGTGAGTTTTCTTACGTCTTGATCCATTAGAATTTTGTTTATGTGCTGATCTTTGTGTTCCCTCGCGTAACTGGATCTTGTGTCCCCATAAAAGAAAAAAAAGTAGATTCAATTTACTCTTGAAGTGGAGTCCGTGTCTACAGCTCCTCCCAGATCAATCTGAGTACAACCCTAGAATCCAATTCGGTTTTGGCTAGTTGTCGATTCGAATCTGTTTGGAAGTTGTCATCCAAACCAACTCTAGGATAGGAGTTAGTGTTCACGTTGGTTTCCTTGAACACCATACACACGAGCTTCACTTATCTCCTTTGAATACTTGATACTAGTCATTGATATTGCATTTATGGCTGCTCCTGAAAACCACTCCAGCCGATCGAAAAAAAATTTTCACAGTTTAGAGAGAGAGAGAGAGTGGTGAGCAAAAAGTTCAGTTGCGATGTTTGGCACTCCTGAATCCATTGCGTAGCCCTTGAAATTATCTTTCCAACGAGTACAAGAACACCTGAATCGGACTCCGTTTGTGAAAGTTATGGCCTTTTAGTAACTGCACGTCAGTTGTCCCGAACCGAATCCAAATTGAATTCGAGTTGAATCCGAGTTTGAGTTGGATTGAGGACGTGGGAGGTCCGAATTTGGCTTGTAAATCTTATCCAAAACTTGTAGTTTTAGTCCTTGTGCTACTCCCTTTTGCTCTCCCAAGTCTTCACATGAATCATACCTAAGAATACGTAAAATAATAGCATGATGTAGTATTCCAAGTTCATCATCAATTAAAAGAAACTCCTTTAGAAACTAATTCACCTGACAATATTTAATGCGGCTCAATACTTCTTTCCAATTAAATAATGTATTCGCCTGAAAAGTGCTAAGCGTGTGCGTATCCGCATCATCCTCCCTTTCTTCAAGAAAAGCCGTCCTCGGCTTTTGATAACTCGAAATTGTACTAAACAAAGAATACAATGTGTATGCATGGTATATGTATTGGTCGATTACACCCTTTCGTCTTTCACATTACTATTACACGGAGGTGTAGTAAGCAAAAAGAACAACACATATGCGTGGTATATGTATGAATCAATTATTGTGTTATTCTCATCCTCACTGTTTTGCACAAACCAATTGATACTACAATAGCTATCAAATGCATACATTGCAATGTTTTCATTCACACCATTTTCCCTCCCATAAGAAAAAGTCATCATCGACTTTGCGAAGTACGTGGACAAGTCATTAATGGGCAAAACCAGATCAAACGGTTCAAATATGGAAGATAAAATTTTAAGTGCCTTCCTTGCTTTAGCTGCGCTACTCTGATTATTTGTACATGATTGTTCATCGAAAGAGGAAAAAGTAGGCACAAGAAATCTCTGTAAACAGTAAGCACTATTGTTAAACCTCATCTCATTGTGATCATGACGTGGTATAAAAGATTGTTTGTCCAAAATATGCAATTTCAACTCGGCAAGCTTATCACATGTAATGCATATTCGATAAACATAAAAGTTGTCATCTACATCATAATCTCCGATCAAATTGAACTTATATGTGTAGGCATAGGAACTAACTAGTGATTTTAAATATGCAATTTCAGCAACATTCTCAATGACACTAGATAGCTCTTTAGGGTCATCGAACATAATATAATATAAAGAATCATCAGGAGATATTCTAGAAAGAACTTCCTTATGAGTAATTAATTTCACATTATGTAAATTGACCAAAGAAATTTCAAAACATGGAATTTTCGAATGAACACATGAGTTCTCACAATTACTCACCTTTTCAAAAATAAATTCAGAACCAATATGGTTACCTCTATCATTCCTTTCAATTGATGTAGGTGTTGTAGGTATTAAATCATCATGATGTAACAACGGGTCAGCAAGTACTTCATCTTTAACTATGATTATCTCCTCATCGTTTATCTCCAATGGTGCCAGTTGTTGAACATTTGACTCTTCTTTAATATCAACCTGCACATTGTGAGAAACAACACTAGAAGTAGATATTATTGTGTTAGTTTCAAAATCAACCTCACTTTGTCCATCTTCTACTTCTTTCTTTTCTTTTGGTCTATCTCTTACACTCTCAGTTTGGATGCTCTCAAACTCACATATGGTGGAATCACACAGCTCGCTCTTTTTAACACTCTCACTCAATTTGGCTATGTGGGTCTCATTCTCACATAGGTTTTGATACATCTCAATTGTTGTATGTATCATTGGGGCAGCATAAGATGTCTACTTTACCGAAGGGAAAGTCCCATGCTCGGTCATCTTCTCATGTGTCACACTAGTGGAACCATAAGAGCTGAAGTATGGACATGGATTGAACCGTGATGTACGTTTCTCCATAAGTCTCTTCTCCTGTATAATAGCATAATTCACAAGATCATGCATGCTACTAAAATATTTATGGTGAAGTGCAGCGGCGATCTCAAATTCAAGCCACCCTAAAGTATGCCTTCTCCTTGATGGACTAGTGACACCGGCACGACGCATCGCATCTTGCAGTTCAAAATAGTAATCTTGGACAGCATTACTCCCTTGTGTGATATTCTCTAGATGGTGAAGCAATTCCTGCGTATAATAGGATGGCACAAACTCGCTTCTCATAAACGCCTTCAAATCTAATAATGAGTTGTTTTCCAATTAGTTGTTGCCACCAACTATAAGCATAGTCTTCAAACTCCCTTGTGGCACGCATCACATCTTGGTCTTTGGAAAGTTTCTGAAATCTAAACACTTTCTCCATTTACCATTCCCACTCAAGATACTCCTCTGGATCATCACTGCCATAGAAAGGAACAAAGCTATCTTTTTGTTGTTGTGGACGAAGTGCTTGCACAATATCATTCACGATGTTTTTATGTAACACCTTCATTTGTTGATTGAATTCAATATGGAAATCCTGCATATCCGGCTTAAGTTGTACGTGCTTAGCAGTGGTGCCTGATTGGAGCTCTTGTTGCAATGTACTTCTCAATTCCTGAGGTTTAAAGCGAGTCATCGGGGTATTAAGATTAACTTTAATCTCATCACCATAGTTATCTTCTCTACCTGCCATGGTTAGATTGTACAAAGAAAACACCAAAACCACAAATATATGGGCAATATGTGGAGTTCACTCAATCTCACTTTTCCTCTCCCAAGTAAAGTTCTTACCTTTCCGAAGTGAATTGAGGCCAAAAGAAACTTACACTTGGTGGTGGCTATCATAACAAGTGATGATCAAGCGGATTTAAAAGTGACTCACAATTACACGGCAAAGGATGTTTTGTGGAGCTTGATTAGGAAGTATTTATCCTACACGATCTGAATTTCTCGAAGTCGTAAAATTAAGTAATAATCCAAGTTAGAAAGTATTGCCTATGTGCTGATCCAAAAGATTTAAGTGAAGTATATGAACGCACACGCAAAGATCAATGTGCCTCGATGCAAACAAAGGAATGAGCTAACTAGAGGCAATCTAAAATTAAAAATTAGATAGCTCGTTTTGCACCAAGTACTAGGAGAGACGCTAGCCAATTGCAATGATATGAATGTAAGGGCACAAGATTGCTCAAGAATATAAATTACACAATCTGAATATATGGACTAAGAACTCACCCTAATTCGGCCAATGTTCTTTGTGTTTTTTTTTGAAATATACTCATGCCGTGGCTTTTTTTTTGTTTAACGGCTGCCTTTTTTTTCTCTTTTTTTATTCAAATGCCGAACTAGAGTTTCGTTGTCCCTTAAATTTGCACAAGTCTCAATACTCAAGAGCAGCCCTAAATGCAATATTCAACAGCTAGTCTCAATTGATGAATAAAATATAAGTGAAGCTCTTAAACTAACAGTGTGTTCGGCTGTTTAATGCAAAGTCCCGAGCAATGTGTTAGTGCACTGAGCTGGGCGGCCAGGAATAGAACACAACAGTTTTCAATGGTTGTACTCGGAATTAAATAGGTGGAACCGAATACGGTGATTAGGCAAAACTTGTGGCCATCTTTAATTAATACTCTTTGGTTTTGGTTGCAGTATTGGATTTGGATCATAGCAAACATATGGAATTTTGGCTAGACTAGCAGACCGCGGTTCACATGGAACACGCAAGCTTGGTTTCCAACTCCTGGACGTGGACTTCAGATGAATCTTCTAGTGTGCTTCTGTTATCTGGCCGAAATCCCACCAAACAAGAACGGGACTTCGGGTGTGATAATAGGACAGCCAGATTACCAATAGTTGGCCGGAGAGAACAAGTCAGACTTAGAGTCCAACTACTGCACGTGGAGCCGAACACAGACTGCAGCCACGCTCTAAACACAGATCAATCCAGGACTTTATGATTTGCGAAGCGACCAGAGGAACAACTAGCAATGAGCTGAACACGCTAAATTCGAATGGGCACTGGAGACGCGTACTGTATGGTACTGTAGCATACGATGGTGAAGGTTTTTTTTGATGATTATGATTCGGATGAAATAAGAAAAGGACTCAACGATTAAGCAACGCAAATAAACACGAACGATCAGCACGTAAACAAAATTTCTAATGGATCAAGACATAATAAAACTCACGAAAAATAGCAGATGTGAAACTAGGGTTTGGATTTTTTTTTGTGTTTCGGTTTATGGACTATAGGACAATAAGTAATAAACTGAAATTTAAAGGGATAAGATCCTACCGAGTAAACCGCGCTCTGATACCAAGATGATACGGGGTCGCGATCTTCTCGACGTAGGATGGATACTCACGGGAGTCTTGATGAATCGCAATGATCCTCCAATGCCAATGCAAGGGACGAACACTCTTTAATCCGCCAAACTACACTCGTGTTGATTTCGCCGACCAGCAAACGAAGATCTATCGTGCACCCAATTCCCAATGGAAAGGCTGAACGATCGTGATTGAAGAAAGTAACTCCCAATTCCCTATGGAACTTAGGCAACAATGCTAAACTCGAACATACTTTAGTAGATTGATTATTCTCAAACGTGGTCTGCCTTACAATGGGTGTCTAACCCTCAATATATAGTACCCTATCCACCTCATGGCTGGCCAAGAGGTTCTAAACCAACTCTAACTCATCCCTACATGTATTTGGAAACAATCTCACACAAAAGGAAAAACCTAAAATTAAACTATCACCATGTTTCGGTCATAACTTTTTATCCGTGATGAATTTGAAGGTGGGGCCGGATCCATTGCGTAGCCCTTGAAATTATCTTTCCAACGAGTACAAGAACACCTGAATCGGACTCCGTTTGTGAAAGTTATGGCCTTTTTAGTAACTACCTGTTAGGCTGTCCCGAACCGAATCCGAATTGAATTCTGAGTTGATCCGAGTTTGAGTTGGATTGAGGACGTGGGAGGTCCGAATTTGGCTTGTAAATCTTATCCAAAACTTGTAGTTTTAGTCCTTGTGCTCCTCCCTTTTGCTCTCTCAAGTCTTCACATGAATCATACCTAAGAATACGTAAAATAATAGCATGATGTAATATTCCAAGTTCATCATCAATTAAAAGAAACTCCTTTAGAAACAAATTCACTGACAATGTTTAATGCGGCTCAATACTTCTTTCCAATTAAATAATGTATTCGCCTGAAAAGTGCTAAGCGTGTGCGTATCCGCATCAAACACCATACATACGAGCCGATCTTTGTGTTCCTTCGCGTAACTTGATCTTGTGTCCCCACAAAACAAAAAAAAACTAGATTCAATTTACTCTTCAAGTTGAGTCCGTATCTACAACTCCTCCCGGTCAATCCGAGTACAACCCTAGAATCCAATTCGGTTTTGGCTAGCTGTCCACTTCCGAATCCGTTTGGAAGTTGCCGTCCGAAACTAACTCCAGGACAGGAGTTAGTGTACAGGTTGGTTTCCTTGAACACCATACATACGAGCTTTACTTATCTCCTTTGAATACTTGAGAATAGTCATTGATATTGCATTGAGGGCTGCTCCTGAAAACCACTCCAGCCAATCGAAATTTTTTTTTCAAAGTTTAGAGAGAGAGAGAGTGGTGAGCAAAAGTTCAGTTGCGATGTTTGCAACTCCTGAATACGACGTTTGGCACTTCATTGACTTACCAGACTCGCACGGATTCCATATGGATTCCATATGGCAAGTGTTTACAAGAAGTGCGCTGCGGTGTTTCCACTTTGCTGTCTTAGTAGACTCGTACGGATTCCATATGGCTTCTCTATTAACGACTGCCACACAACAGGTTCATTTGCGCTGTTTGGCAACTTCGTTGGGTTAACAAACTATACGGATTTCATTTCGCTTATTCACTAAGCAGTGGGACAAAACAAGTGTGCTACGACGTTTGGCACTTCATTGACTTACCAGACTCGCACGGATTCCATATGGCTTCCCTAGTAAGCAATGGCACACAAGAGGAGCATTTGCGATGTTGGGCACTCGGTTGGGTTGCATAACTCGGGTGGATTCCGAATGGCTTTTTCACTAAGCATGTGTTTACGAGAAGTGCACTGCGGTGTTTCACTCTTCGCAGTCTTGCTAGACTTGTACGAATTCCATATGGCTTCTCAATTAACGAATGGCACACAACAGGTTCATTACTTGCTGTCCTATAGTCCATAAACCGAAAACACAAAAAAAAATTCCAAACCCTAGTTTCGCTTCTGTTATTTTTGTGAGCTTTCTGAAGTCTTGATCCACCAGAAATTTTTGTTTACGTGCCGATCTTTGTGTTCCTTCGCGTAACTTGATCTTGTGTCCCCATAAAACAAAAAAAAGTAGATTCAATTTACTCTTGAAGTTGAGTCCGTATCTACAACTCCTCCCGGTCAATCCGAGTACAACCCTAGAATCCAATTCGGTTTTGGCTAGCTGTCCACTTCGAATCC